>JBBYHK010093257.1:18114-39903 GCA_038382065.1 Adansonia grandidieri | reverse complement strand
ATAAATTTTTAAATTTTCAATTTAGTCCTTAAACATTATAAAATTAGCTAACAGCCTAAAAATAAATCAAAGATTCATAGACAAACTCCATATGGTTCAGCCACTTTGGGAAACAACTTTCCAAGGCCTTAAAAGTTTTGGTAAAATTATTTTTAATCTGTTATAACTTTTAAACACCACAACATAACCTAAATCATAAAAAAAAAAAAAATTCATCAAAAGCTAAGCTTGAATTCTCCCACCACTTAAAAAAAAAAAAAACACAAACATAAACTTTCTAACACAATGAACATATATCCTATTTCTACCAAATTTTCAACATCATGATCATGTAAGAAATTATGAGAAATTGGCATAAAAGTGTATTTTAACAACCTATTAGCATGAATGTAACAAGGAAAATAGTATCAATATAAAGATGTACATATACCAAAATCAACTTCATACCAATAACTAACATAATCCATGAAGAAAATCATACTGTTATTAGGGAAAAAAAACAAACATAACAACAAAATTAGTGAAAATGGTTCATAGCCATCATGTTTGCCTTTCAACATGAATCAAAGTTCATAAGCTAAAACATGATTTTGGCTCACCAAAAAGAACAAAGATGAGTGAAATAAATGAAAAAACTAAAGCTTTTGGAAGTAATCTACCTTAGAAAAGTTTGAAAACTTGTAAAAACTTTGGTATTTTAGTGTTTTTTCTTCATAGAATGCCAATCCTCTTTCTTGAAGCTTTCTCCCCTCATTTTTAAGGGGGAGAATAAGCCAAAATTGGCTGAAAGATGGCTTGGTTGAATGTCCATAAAATCCCAAAAAAATTGTTATTTTTATTTAATTGATTTTTAATTGAATTTTTTGCATGGATAATTGTAATTTGCATTAAATAGATGTATACTAGTGATCATACCATAATAATTTTTCATGATTATCTAGATAATGTCATCTAATAGAATAATTGGAACCCAACTAAAGTGGTTAAGAGACAAACTTGAAATTAAACCAAACTAGTTTCCATGAATAGCTTGGAAAAATAAATGAAAATAAAAACAAAATTGAAAATTAAAATAAATAAACATAAAAAATTTTGAAAATGAATAAAATAAATAAATATGAGAAAAGTCTTGATTGGAAAACCAAACTCGTAAAGTTTTACAAGAAAAATTCTTACAGAGGAAAATTAACATTTAAAAAAATCAAAATTCATAAAAAAATTAATTTTTCAAAAACTGATTTAGTATGAATTTTATAAGGATATTCAAAGCATTTTAAAAATTAAAAACTTAAAAAAATCCTATGGAAAAATTTTATGAAGTAGAAAACTCCATTGTTAGAGAAATCCATTAAATGGATTGGAAATTTGAAAAGCTGATTTTATAGTAATTTAGTGGGAATATTTAAAGAATTTTTAAGTACAAAGCTTGAAAAAATTCTACCAAAAATTTTATAGATACAGGAAGGCTCGTATTTTGGAACCTGGAAAAATTTTAAAAGCATGTTGAAACTTATATAAAATAAGTTAAATACAACATATTATCCAAAACATTAATTTATAAAATGGAAAAGATGAAAATCCAAAGTCCGAAACAAGTCTTTATCGAAAAAATTCGCAAGCAAAATACTTGCAATATTGTGAGAAATTCAAAAATAATTAGCAAAATTGATAACTTGACACCTTAAGGTGTAAAATGCTAATATATAGCTTTTCTTGAATATTCTTGATTTTTCAAAATGCATATCAGCATAAATACTATGCAGGTGTCTGTAGAAATATATGACGGTTAATTTTCTGAGTTTTATGAAAAAAAATCAAAAATTGCCTAAAAATGAGAAATTTAATCATGAAATTATCTGCAAAAAATGATTTTAAAAATTGGACAGCAAAATATTTTAAAAAAACTTTTCTTGAATATACGTCCTTTTTATCCGAGATTAATCCTCAAAAGGGCATTTTTTGGTCATGTGCCAATACTGCCGTTTAAAGGTGACTAAATCAGTCCTGAAAGTGCAAAGTTCACCTGAGGGAAGTAAACCTCTATCGGGGTGACAACTATGTTGCTGGTCTTGGATAATTGGAACTATTAGAAAAAAGACCCAGACGAAATTAGGTGTCTACACTCATAAGCCATACAACTTCATCCTATGGCTAACATATCCATTAATATCTTTTCTTTTGGATTCATCACTCGTAAGTACTTAAATCATTCCATTACTAGTATCTCTCAAGCATCAAGTGTGATCACAACTTGATCTGTATTCCTTCATTTACTAAATGCATGCTCTATAAATTATTCTATGATTTGCTCAATTTAAAACCTTTGTGCCTTTAATATTTGTCTCATAACTCTAATTTGATATAACCCTTTATTTAGTCTTATCAACCAATATAATATCATCTACTGATAGCATACACCAAGATATTTCATCCTAAATGCCTTTTATTATCCCATCATTGTTATGGAAAAGAGAAATAACTCCACGTCGATCCTTAGTGGATCCTTATTGTAATAAAAAACTCATTCATTAATCTATTAGAAGTTCTTATGTTTATAATTACTCCCTCATCATATTGCGTATTATACTAACATATTTTAAAGGAATGACTTTTTTCTCAAATCCTACTAAAGAATTTCTTTAGGCACTAAGCTTTGTCTAAATCAATTAAAACCATATGTAAATACCATCCTTATGCTCTAAACCTCTCAATAACTTGTTGTAATGAATTACTTCCCGATTGATCCCTTAGCATGAAACCAAGTTGATTTTCAACAATCTTAACATGTTTGCATGAACATTGCTCACTTATCATTTGCCAAAGTTTTATAGTATGAATCATAAATTTTGTTTTGTATAATTAAGCAATCTTCAATTTAGTTTTTGCTTTTATATAAAGACGCTAATGTACTTTTCCTCCATTCATTAGACATCTTTTTACTTCGATAAATCTTATTAAAGAAATTCATCAACCACCTAACCCTAACCTTATGGAGGCATCTTCAAACCTCGCTACGAACTTATTCTAAGTCTACCACTTTTTTAATATGTATTTAGCACAAAACCTTCTTAACCATAAAAGGCCTTTCCTATGAATAAATTCGCAATTTAGGTTTTTTATTGGTATAGTCAGTCATCCATATATTGAGAGTAATTACAATTCAACACCTTATCAAAATATTCCCCTGATATCTCTTTAATATTAGTGTCCTTCACTAAGAGCTCATAGTTGTTATCCTTAATATTTTAATAGTTCCCAAATCTCCAGTCTTTTTCTTACTTATCTGAGGAATCCTATATATTTTTTCTCCAATTTTGATTCAATCTATCATAAATATACTTATAGAATCTTGGTCACCCTACCTTATAATTTTCTTAGCTTCCTTGTTTGCTAACTTATATTTTTTTAAAAACTCTCTATATCCTTACCATTTACTAAGTGTCTATAGCAAATTTGTTTTTTTTTTTCCTTAATAGCTACCTTTACTTCTTTATTCCATTATGATGTGTCCTTTCATGGTGGTGTTGTGCCCTTTGATTCACAAAGTTCCACCTTTGCCATTTATTTAATATAATTGATCATCTTATTATGGTAAACCTAATCATTCTAATTAGTCTCATTGGTTAGTTTATCCATGAAAAATACATGTGTTTCCCCTCCAACCTCCATCATTTACTCTTAGGGTTTATAACACTTCTTGTTTTCTAATAAATCTTTTTAGAACCAATACTTTAAACTAGAAAGCAATGTTGTATACTTACATTCCCCCCTAGTATCACCTTATAGTTAATGAAACAACTTCTCCTTACCATTTTGGTTAGAAATAAGTCTATTTGGATAGCAATACTTCTACTTCTTTAAGTGATCAAATAAGGGTAACATTTCCTAAACTAAGTGCTTAATAAAATCAAGTCATAAGATACCAAAAAAAAGGAGAAAGGATGGTGAATCCTCATTAACTCAAAGTAGTGAATCCTCTCTTGATTACTAATTTACCTTACATGCATAGTATCATACTGAAAACCACCTTACCAAAGACACTACTTCTTATGATCCATTTAAATGAAATCAAAGCATGAAAATTAATATATAAGATAGCCTGATATCTCCAGGATAAGAATTATTCAAACACCTATCACATGAAAACATTTTTATAGACACTTAAATGAGCTACCAAATGGATTCCAAATAGGAAGTCATGTTCAGTGAACTTATTGGCTAGTAATCAACCATTTGTTATCCCCAAGTATCTTCACACTTCAATCTATGAGATGGTTCTTTAAATTTGAAGTAATGAGGTTTAACATTAACCAATCTTTGGATATTGTCATTATCTTGTGTTGACAATACAATAACTACCAACCCTATAACTTTTTTACAAGGCCATATGTTCTATGAACTTCATCCATTTAGCTTAAAATAACTCATTATTTCATATAACAATTTGATTAAGTGAAAACCTTTACCATATATAGCATAAGTGATTTGATGCATTATTGAAAGTGTATTTTTTTCCAGCTTGATCAACCAACTTGATTGGTTTTTAGGCATATCATAATAATCTCTTACTGACACTAACCCAATCACTAACATATCTAACGTCAAATCTTTTTCTTAGCTATGTTGCATCTTTGAGAAGATGACTTCAGTAAATTTTTTTATGAGAATATGTTTAATTAGATATGGTCATAAAAAGACTTATTCTTTTCCTCATAGCTTATTTTGTTACATTTAGAACTATATGATCTTTTATTAACTTACTAAGTTAATAATCCAAATTGACCTTTTTTATCCTTTAGCAGAAGATTTGTATTTGACCAAAGACAAAACCTTTTAGTCTTCTCTAGTTTGGAACCTTTCCAAATAACTGATTTCTTTACATCTTTGATTTATTAGCATTTATTGGATTCTTATATTGTGTTAACTCATTTAACATCTAATCTAAAGTGCAACATAATGTCATTGTAGTTTCTAGTGTTATCTCTAACTTTATAACTTGAACTAATCTTCACATATGCACTATCTATGTCTTATCTTGTGATAAATTCAACTTTTGGAATACTTGATATCAGATTCCAATGTCTCACATTGTGTTTTTAGTAGACTCATCTTTCATGAGTAATGTATCCTAATACATCCTACTAACTCCTTGAATATTCTTCAATCATACGTCTTATGTATGAACTTTGGATTACAAAGTATGCTTAAGATCTTTAACACTTTACTAACATTTATTAGAAACATAACTAAGTAAAAACATTTACTTTTCTTTTTATGATTCGAAACTATTTTCAAAGTATACATGCAATAATAAAACAAAGTATCTCATATCTCATATTAATGTTTATTTTACTGTTACTCTTTGTACTAAGAAAAGTTTAGGTTAATTCCTTTATTAATGCTAGGCAATTTGAGTAGTGTTAGTTCTTATGGTGAATAAGCGAAGAGAAGGTGAATTGATTTCTTAAAACTTATGGAATTAAAGCTTAAGTAATGATATTAAGAATTTTGAACAATAATTTAAAATTGCAAATAAATTAGCGAATAAAATAAGCAAATGAATAAGGAATAAGATCAAACACTATAGATATATAGAGGTTCAACCTTGTGCCTAAGTCTTCTCTTTTAGCTTCACTTGTTAAGAAATTCCTAATTCACTATTTGAATTACTACTTTTTAAGGACAAGGTATAACCTTCACGATCCCCATCTTTTACAAAGGGTTAGATAATGACCTTTGCCTATCTATCTTTCAAGACTTAGATAGAACCTTTGACCTTTTTAAGGCTTAAGTGGTAACCTCTCAAGAAAAACCTCTAAAAGGCTAAGTTTTTACAAGGTTTAACATAACAAATATAGACTATACAATGGTATTTTACCAAATGAATACAAACAAGATAGGAAGAATTAAGCTTAGAATAATTAAAAACTTTTTAAAAGCTTGATAAAGATGAAAATTATGGCTTTGATCTTTCTCTTTTGTGTTTCTTGCTTTTGGAAGTGTTAGAGAGTCTTTTTTGTAGCTTAGAAATGATTTATGGTCATTGGAAAGCGACTAGGACAAAAAGTAGCCATTAAAGCTTCAAAACTTTTGCTTTGGGACTGCCAAAGGTCCAAATGATCGATCTTTTACTTTAGGGGATCTTTAAATATGAAAGTTTTGACCATTAAATCTTGAAGCGATCGACCATTTACTATAAGGATCAATCCTCTACTACCTTGTAGAGTTAAATTAGCTTCTGTTTGAAGGAAACGATCCTTATTTAAAAATACTACAAAAACATGTTTTCTTTGGTTTTAAAAAAACTTATCTAAAAAATGATTTAAAAACTAGTATACATTTAAGAACATACATTTTTTTTCTAGAAAACTAAGAAGTTTAAAGTATTTTATTATTTTTCAAAGTATTTTAAAAAATGATTTAAACAAATATGTCAAATTGAAAATATTTATACTCAATCAATTAAGCTTAAGGTTTTTTTGTATCGAAACTAAAATCAATTCAAAGCTAACATAGCTAACAATTAGAATAATTATTTCCTTTTTTTAGCTTAAAGTAATCTTATTTAGGATTTTACATTTCAATTAGAATGCCTTTGTCATTAAAAATACTTAATAATCATGAATATAACACTTATCTTACAAGTATTTTTAGGTTATGAAAATATGATGCTTTTGATTCATAATTAATAAGGCTACACATTTCTTTATACTTAACTTCTTACTCTTTATGAACTCGCATTGCTTAAAACATAATTCTTAATATTGCAAATTTCTTAAGTTTACTTATGATAATATTAAGACAAAAAGATGGTATAATATCTAACAAAGATATTATTTAAGAGGATAATATAAAACAATGTAGCAAACAATGCTAGCAAAATATAATATGTCTAAAATTATAATAGAAAAATTGCTCATAAGGCTAAAACCAAAATCCTTGAAAAGTATTTTTCTATAGTGCCAAAAACTAAAATATTCAATGTTTAAATCATATAAAAATTAAATAGATTGTTTCTAAAAGCTTCTAAAACATAGGCTAGCAAGCTTGATCTCTCATCAACTAAGGTTGCCACTTTATTGGTCCTTTTCTTTAAATATCATATATCAAATGGAATGAGAAAGTTATAATTAATGACATATTCAAAGTAGAAACTTCTTTAAGTTTCTTTCTTTTCACAATCTTAAAGTAATCTTTACAATTTTGCCTTCAACATCTAACTTTACCTTAATTATGGCATGTCCTTTTAACCTTTTTGATTTTTTACTGCACTAGCAGGCGTTAAAGTCTAAGAGGTAGAAACCCATAATTTTTAATTTCTTAAAGAACTTCTTCTTTTGTTTCTTTTCTTTAACAATAGAACCAAGAAGGCTTGATCCTTGTTCGTGGTCTTTTGAACTTGTGAAAGCATATTCAACAACATGGTTATAGTTGCCTCTGTGTGGATCATATTTTAGTTCACCATGAATTGTGAATAGCATTCGAGTAGAGAAGCAAGCATTAAATTGACACTTAGATCATGACCCGTAACCCATCCAAGTTGACCAAATCTATTAATAAATCCAATTATCTTGAGCACTTGAGGTCTCACTAACTATTTTCAAACATTTTGGTTCAAAACAATTCCTTGGAGATGTTGGATATCTTAACATAACATCTTGATTCAATTCTCTTTCATACTTTGACCTATAATGACTCAACAAGCCATCATCAAACTAATTAGGTAAGTAACATAGTTTACCAATTGTATCTCTATACAACTCCTAGATTAGTTAGGTGACAACTTCTTTTCTAAATACATTATATGCATTTCGCCTGACCATTGCCTTCAATGATTATAGGGGTCAAGTTGAACACATTCGAACAATATACACTAGTTAAGTAAAAACCAATCTTGAAGAGATCAAACAAATTCATATAAAAACTTGGCGTTGAGTGACTTAACAAGCTTTCAATTAAAAAAACTTTAGTTATCTTGCTAAAAAGGATGTAAGGCAACTATATCAAAATGATATCTTGACTTAATTTTAGTATAAATGATCTGTTTTATTTACTAAATCCCATTCACTTGTTATTTGACATGAATAGCATTCATATTATATATTACATATATAAACTTTCAAAAATAAATTTATCACATGTTAACTACTAAGATGATTATGAACTTTATCTAATTCTA
This sequence comes from Adansonia grandidieri, assembly GCA_038382065.1. Classification (NCBI taxonomy): domain Eukaryota; kingdom Viridiplantae; phylum Streptophyta; class Magnoliopsida; order Malvales; family Malvaceae; genus Adansonia; species Adansonia grandidieri. The sequence goes on along the minus strand of JBBYHK010093257.1, from coordinate 31,724 downwards.
GTTTCAGTGAGCCATTTAGGAAACTAGTTCTTTAAATTCTTAAGGATTACATACAAAGTCTTTAAGGTTTCTAGATGATCTTTCATAAGTCATTGCTTGGTGCCATACTCTTTTTTGTTTTGGAATTTTAGAAATTCTAATTCAATCCTAAATCTATTAGATAGCTTTATAAGAAAACTTGAGTCATATTTAAGGGGATTTAGATGAGAATAGAATACATAGCTCCAAAAATAAAAGAAATAAGGTATGACTTACAAACCTTATTTATAAGATAAATACCAAAAATAATTAAACCATCCATGACCTAACTTTAAGTCCATAATTAAAGAATTTTAACAAATCCATAAAAAAAAGAGGAAGAGTTTTATTATTTTTACTTGATGCTATAGTCCTTCATTCCTCTTAATTTCTCACAAGTAATCAAGATCTCTCTACTCTCTTAAATATTTAGTAATTTATTTTTAAAAATATTTGAGAAACTTTTTAATAATTCACACACACTTGGTTATGAAAAGCCTTGGAAAGCTTTCTCTAAGAAGTGTAAGTGTTTTTAGTTTAAAGGTTACTATAAAAAAGCCAAGGGAAACAACCATTCAAAAATATCACCTTTTGAATTGTCATCATAGTTGGACTATGTTTGGAAGAAAGAAACCATGTAGAAAAATTACTCTTTGAATACTTATGATTGTTATATTATATGTGGTAGCTTTTTATCTGCTCTTCTTAGCTAATCATTAGATGACATAGTGGAAACACTTTTTTAATGATGACACTTTTCACTATCTGATTTACTTTTATGGTGATAATGTGTCATATTCATATGCCAAATCATTCTACCAACCTAGCTATCTTTAGTTAGTGTCACTCCATCTCAACTGAGTGTCATTTATCTAACTAGCATCTAGCCCCTTTAAGTTAACCTAAACTTACTTAAGAGCTATTCTAAATTAAGTTAAGCTTCATCTTGATCTCTTATGAGCTTTTAGGAGCTTATCCCATCTCCTTTGCTAGCTTTTCACCATTATTCATCAACCTATCAAGTCAATGTTCTATGTTCTTGATATATTTGCAAACTTATACCCCAATATATCGAATAATAATCTCCCTCACGCTTCCATAATTATATCATAAAGCATAACTATAAATACATATTCAATATCACTTGGTAATCTTATGCATCATTTAAGAGAAATATCAATTTAATTATTTTAAACATGTTTAAATAGTTTAGCAATAACAATTATAATTAAACTCATGTTTGTTAAAATAGTTTTCAATAACACATGAACAAAGTAAACTAATTTACTTGAATCTTAATCCAATTAGGATTCTTTGAGTTAAAACATTCCATTTAATTTAAAAATTAAATTAGATTTTTAACTTTTACCTTAAATAGGACAATTTATGAAACATGTGATTTTTCTAAAAATCTATATGAAATCTAAGATGTATATATTTTAAAAATTAGTTTCCCACTTTAGAAAAAGTACTTACCATATTTAGAACTTTATCTATCAAAAGTTTAGGCGTCTTTCTTTTCTAACTCAACAAGAATCCCCATTTAACAAGGAAAAAATTTCAACAAGTTTAGGTGCTCTTTAATCTCTTAGGGATCCAAGTTTAACTATGCAATAATCTTTAAAAGTCTAAATTTTGAAAGACAAGAGGTGATAACCTAGTGCAACCCAAACTTGCACAACAAGTAAGTTGTTATTGCTGCTCTAATGATTTTGTTGCCACACTAGGGCCGTATTATTTGGAGAAACTTTTTTACCACCTACAACCACCTATTTTGTTTGTTAAGTAGTGGCCTTTACACCTTCAAAATATGAATCAAATTCATAAAATCAAGCTTGCCTAAAAATTTTTAGTAACCATGTAAATAGTTTACCTAATTTTGAGGGATGGTTTTTGCAACCAAATAAAATAAAAAATTCACCAAAAATTCAATAACCATTATAAAAAAGTATAGGCTATCATATCGAAATTTAATAAATTTTAATCAAGTCTAACTATGCAAAAAATTGCAATATATAGTAGAATGTAGAGAAATGTTGCACCTATGTTTGAAAAACAATAACGAAAACTTAATCCAAATCATGCTTAAAACATGTTTCTTTAATTCATTTGTGTTATAGAATCATGTAGAAAGGTTAAACAATGATTCTATCAATTTTTATACGTGTTTTAAATTCTTTAAAACACCCAAAACATATTGCATTAAGGCTATCCATAATTGAGACTAAAATAGAAAAAAAATTTCTTGATAGAAGATTTACTAAATTAATACAAAATTTGATTGAACATTACCATGACTTGAACATGTTACTCACAAGAAAATTGTAAGCGATATCTTGATACCAATTAAAGAGAATTCGGTACACAACCTTAAAAAAAGCATAATACAGAAACATTTGAACAATTTAAAATGTATAGTAGAAACATCATATTAAAAACATTCAATCGCGAAAACTCCTAATAATCAAGAATGCAACAATGTGATCAAATATCATACTCCCTTGATATATAGTAATCTTAAATGAACTCCTTAAGGTTTACATGAAAGAACTTGTTTACTAAGAAGTTGGATAAATCCACTAAGCTTTAAAATGTTAAGCCTCTAATTGTAATCTACACGATCCAATTCGAGGACCTTTCTAAGGTAAAGACATTCATATGCTAACAAGATGATGTTTCAAAATCATAAAAGCAATAACTTTTGAATGTGCTAAAACTAGAGAACTATTCTTTCTTGTGGTGTTTTAAGCTTAAAGGTTTCTTGAACAAGGATCATATGTTTTTTTATCTAAGGTTTGTGCTTTCTTTGAGAACAATTCTCATTAGTGATTAGATAGGAAAACAAGAAAAAACAAAGAAGTTAGGTTTAAAAACTTAAGGTGGAACTTCAGTTCACACAGCAATAATATGTGTGGCATTATAAGTATAAATAGACTATGACTTAGTGTAATCTCTAACTCAAAAGACTTATGAATTTTCTCTTTTACTCTTTTAACAATTATAGCACTTTAATTAATTCTTTTACTAATTTTCTTTTATTCATTAAGTTTACTTAATTGAATCTGAAAGATAAGTTCATAAATCACACATCTTATACATTTTTAATCTTAGTTTTTGTTATATTTTCTATCTTTATTTTGGTTACTTGTGTATATTTTTTGATTTCAAATTTATTTTAGGGAATTAACCAAAACATGTCAATGACGATGTTATTGAGCTTATAATATCATAGCCATGAGAAGGAAAAAGATATTAGAGTCAAAAGGATCAAACGTTTTGGTAAAATCTTGATTCTTGCATTCCAAGTAAGAAGCAAATACTTTCCCAAAGAGCATAAGATTTGCTCCATGAAATCTATTGTGAAGATGACAACAAAATTTTTACTTTGACTAGGATTCTCCAACTTTACTTAGGTCTTTTTTTCAGCCCATAAAAATAAAGGCATAACCTTGGCATTCAAAGGAAAGCAAGTGCTAGATTAAAAGAAGGCTTAAAACAAAAAGAGGAAAACAAAAAGGGAAAAAGAAAAGAACAAAGAGAAAACTAAGAGGAAAAAAACAAGAAATTACTAATAACCATTACACTTGAGTTTCTTCTTTCTTTCTTTCTTTTTATTCCTTTGCTCTTGCTTATTTTTTATGAATCTGTTATTGAACACATCAGTCATTTGTAACTATTTTTTTGGTTAAGGATGATTTTAAAGCCCTAGATATGACTTTGTAATTGAATTTTAGATATTATTCATTAATTATCTATTGATATTGCTTATGTTATTCCATAAAAATTATTTAAGATTCTTGTCTTAATTCGCTTTTGCGTGTACTTAAATAAACCTTAATAATTATTATGAAAACCTAATTTTGTCTAGGCCCTTTTTCTGACAGTCCTCAATATTTGAGACTAAGATTCTAGCAACCATCCTTGTAAAAGTCTACTTCCTCTAGGCAGACTAGGCATTTTCAAGACCAATTTACTCATGCCTAAATGGCTGCATATACACATTATGAAGAAAGTGCAGTTTTAAGGGCTGTAGAGAATAAATATCAGATAAAAAGGATGAATATTTAAGAGAAAATTTAGTTTTTGAATATCTCCTTATCAAATTTGAAAATTCATTTTTGAATATGATGTCATGGTCAAATTTCTCATTTTAAAGGATTTTTTAGGATTTTTTTCATGAAATTTTGAAAGTAAATTATTGTATATTTTTATCAATACTCGTATAGTATTTATGTCGATACTCACTTTGAAAAATCTAAAATGTCCAAGAAAAATCTGTGTTGGCATCTTATACCATGAGGTTTCAAGTTGCTAAATTTTTTTATTAAATTATAATCTTTCATAGTACCACGAATGTCATGCTCGTCAATTTTTTTGATAAAATTTGTTCCAGATTTCAAATTTTCATCTTCATTATTTTTATTGATTAATGTTTTAAGTAATGTGTTGAATTTAATTCATTTTTATAAATTTGGATGTATTCTTGGAATTTTTCATCTCCAAAAGATAAACTTTTTCTTATCTATAAAATTTTTCAATAAAATTTTTTAGAGTTTAGAGTTTTATATATTTTCACATATTTTAATAAAATAGCTTGGATTTAGCTTTTTGGAATTCCAATTCATTTTTATGAAATATAATTTTCATCTGTAAAGATTTTTGCTTGTTAATTTTTATAAGTTTGAAATTTTTAATTGCCTTTTTCTTGCACATAAAATTTCTTAAAAAATTCATTTTGAAGTTTTTACACGTAAACCTTATTAATTTATTTTTTAATGGGCCAAAAATTTTTTTGAGTTCATGAGCTTAAAACTTTCAAATTTTACTAATGGACCGAATAAGGCCATTAATCGTTTAACAAGCTCAATAGGCCCATTTCTATTTTCTAACAAGCCTATTTTGATTAGATTTTTAATTAAATTTATTATGTGAAATTTTATTTCTTGAATACATAATTTTTTTATTTTATTACAATCTAATCCATATAACTTGTTTTTATCTAATTAAGATTTTTTCCCTTATCATCATAAAGGCCATGGTTCTAGATGATAAGTCATGCATGATGACTCATACAAGATGATAAAATTTAATTAATTAAACTTTATCAAAATCTAAAAAAAAATTAAAAAAATGAAAAAATAAATAAAATAAAAAGAAAAAAAATAAGGCTCTCGTAGCCAAATTAAAATTTCTTAAGAATTTTCAAGTTCTATCAAATTTTCAAAGGTCCAAAGGTAGTTTCTTTGTAATTTTTGCTGATCTTCTTCATTTTCCAAGCATCTTTTATCCTTTTCGTGAGCTTGGTGATTCCTTATGGTCATGTGTTTTGATCCATGTTAAAAGGCCAAGTATGAAAACCGTGATGAAAGTTTCTTGATTTAGTTGTTATATTATGTTTTTCTTGAATTAAGTTGATTTTCATTGATATAATTTATGTTTGTTTATGGAAATGATGTTATTTTCATATATATATATATTTATGCTATATTGCTTGGCATTTTCATGTTGATTGTTGATGAAGTGTGTTGATATGTTTATTATTTTTCATGATTCCTTGCATATTTAAACCTAGGACATATATTTATGTTGATGTTCATGATAATATGTAGAGAAAAAATTGTTTTTGACTATTATTAGTGTTAGCCAAATTTGATGGTGGCTTTTGGACAATTTTTCATGCTTGATTATATGGTATTTTTTACTATTTTGTCATGTTGGAAACTTGCAAAGGCCTAAAAATAATTTTTCAAAATTTTTAAGGCCTTGGAAGGGCATTTCCATACTTAGCCGAACCCAACAAAGGTTTATTTGTGAAGTTTGGATTTTTTAAGTTATTTTGAAATTATCGAAAGTGCAAGGACCAAGTTGAAAAAATTGAAAAAATTTTTCTAAGGCCATATATGCTTGGCCAAATCCTTTATGGACTTTTAGTGGTGCTTTTCATGGGTTTTTAACATGATTAAATGCATATCATGTATTTTTAGCCTTTTATGGTTTTTTTTGTAATTTTAAAAAGTTTAAAGACTTGCTTGCAAAAATTGAAAAAAATTTATTTCAAGGCCAAAGGTTTACTCGGTTGAATACTTCATATGATGTTTGACATGTTTTTCCATGTTAATTTTGGTGTGTTTGATGTTTGATTTTGTAATTTATTTCATGTAAGGACTATTTTGCAAAGTTAGAAAAGTTTAGGGTTTATTAGGAAAACCTTGCATTTTAGGGTTAAAAAAGGTTTTCCCATGTTCAATTACCCATTTAGGGTATTTTGGTCACTTAGGGATATTTCTAGCATTTTTAGCCATTTTGAGGCTAAAATGTAATTTTGAGAAATTTGGGGGTCTATTAGTAATTTTTGCATTTAAGGTCATCTTTGATATCTAAGTTACCTATTTAGGGTATAATTGTCATTTCATATAATTTTTGAGTCCTTTAAGGTTACCAAGATACTTTCATGTCGAATATAGACCTCAGAGACGTTTTAGTAATTTATATTAGAACCAAGTATTATGTGATCACCAAGATACTTTCATGTCGAAGGTGCATAGTAGGAATAGTTCTTCCTTTTATCAAGTTATCAAGTCCTTTAGGTTATCAGATACTTTCACTTCGAAGGTATACCTTAAGGCATTTTAGTAATTTACCCTAAAAGCAAGTCCTTTAGGCTCACCGAGATACTTCCATGTCGAAGCTATACTTTAAGGGAATTTCGGTCTCTTCGACCAAGAACGGGTCATAGGATAAGTTTGTTTTATTTTCAATAAAATAAAAAATTCTAAAAAATTAAGTTAAAGTAGTACATGAAATTTCTCTTAACAAATGGAAGGGGTTTTGCAGATTATTTTAATAATGAGATATCCTTTTTTTAATGAGTAAAATTAGGATTTTTTTGAATTTTGTAAAAATAAAACCTTTCATATTCCTCAGGTCATCCGTTGGGGTATGAAAGATATTTTGGCCTTTAGTATTCCTTCAATCTTCAGGTGGGGTATGGAGGATATTTTGATTTTCAAAAATATTAAAAGCCCATTTTCTTTAACAGAATAATAAATTTAATATAGGAAATTTTAAAATAAGGAATTACAATTAACTACCAGATTTTGAAACTGAATAAAAATCAAAATTTAAGTTAACAAGTAATTAATAAAGTGCTAATTTTTGGGCATCAAGAGAGGGATCGATCCTTACTTGTGATTAGAACCAACTCCCGAACCCTTTCATGGGATCTTTGTTGTTATGCAAACCTCAGAGTTTGTTTTTAAGGGTTTCATGACCCTCAAAATACAAACTCCAGTAGGTGACTAATTACACCTAGCCAAAATAGATTGGTGGTGACTCTCAGATAAATGGTCATTTCATGATAACTATTTAGGGTTAACTCGAGTTAGAGATTCATCTTGATCACTATCCCCAAAGAGAAGAAAAGATAATAATGATATAGCTTATAAAAATAAAAAAAATGATACCTAGATATATATATATATATAGAATGAAGGGTATCCCTTTCTTTTAAGTCCAATTGGTCAGGAGTCTTATCCTGACCATGTTATGACAATTAGCTATTAGTAGATTAGGAATTTTGATCCATAATTGTCTTGTTTTGCTATTCATCAATGGCATGTTATGATTAATAATTATGGTTAAGTTCTTATTGATTATGATATGGAGCATAACCTAGATTAAATAATTTAAGTTTGTGTCTTTATTGTTTAGATCAACCTATCTTTCTTATATTAAATTAGTAACATCTTGATTGCATTTGTTTCTTTACTTTATGGTTAAGTTCTTATTGATTATGATATGGAACATAACCTAGATTAAATAATTTAAGTTTGTGTCTTATTGTTTAGAACCTATCTTTCATATATTAAATTAGTAACATCTTGATTACATTTGTTTCTTTACTTTCAAGATTATTTTTACTTGTAAATTTATGATAAAATTTTGTTTTCACATAATAAATTTTATAATTGACTAATTTAGTTACATGATTAAATTCTTTTCTAATTAATTTAGTTTTTTTCTAACTCATTCCATCAAGTTAGGCCAAAAGTACCACATAATCATCATCCTACCTAAACTAGCAAAATCATGACAATAAGATGGTGGCTTGTAATAAAAGATGACAAAAGCATGGGCTTCTGAAGAACCAATAATTATTTTCAATCTAACAAGCTAACAAATTATAAATTTTTTTTTTAAAAAAAGAAAAAGGATGAAAAAACATGGAAATTCGACCAAGGAGGATGAAAATCTTCATTGGACGAATCGTTCTCCCCAATAAACAAGGGAGGATGTTTTTTATTTGGCTCTTAGTGTTTAGCAAAGAAAAAAGAAAAAAGGAATTTGGTCTATTTCAAAGCTTTCAAGGTAGAAAGAAAAAAGAAAAAAGGAATTTGATCTATTTCAAAGCTTTCAAGGTAGTTTTTTCTTGAAAATTCACGTTTTTCATTTCATCTTCCATTTTTATTCACCTCATTTTAATCCTTTTCAACTTTGGATGGTAGTTCCATGATCCTTACTTATTAAGGTGATTAAGTTTAAGCTATGACATATTCATGTTTTAAAAGCTAGGCTCGGAACCATGATCATTCCTTTTTGTTTTTGTTTAAATTTCATTAAAACCAATCTTTATAGTTTAAAAGCTTTAAATCATGTTCATATGTGCTAAAATAAATTCCAATGTTGGTGGTTTTCATGGCTCATGCATGGTTGGTTTTAGCATTTTTTTTCTCTTTGCATCTAGTTTGTGATTTTTCTTGAATATTGATATTTTGAGAATTTTTGTTGTGTGTTGAGCTTGGTAGTATTCTAAGATGGAATTTAAATGCATTTAGGTTTAGTTTCATGAAAAGTGAATTCTAGGGATTATTTTGTAAATAGTTTAAACTTTGGAGGCAAAAATTTTTTCCTTCAATTTTTAGGCCATTTAAGGGCTGTTTTGATTCATGGCAACACTTATGAGGGCTACTTCATAATTTTTCTAATTTTTTTCTAATTTATTTGAGAGTATTCCTTATCCTAGCTGAAATTTATAGGGTTTTCACATATTTTAAGCCATTTAAGGGTATTTTTTAGCTTGCTCAAACCCCTAAGTACTACTCTATAATTATCAAATTTTTTCAAACTTATCTAGGGGCATTTACATGCCTAAGTCAAATGAATAGCAGCTAAAAAAATAGAAATTTTCAATTTTTTGTCTTTTTAAAGCCACTTGGTAATTTTAGAAAAGATAGGGGCCTGTTTGTTAAATTAGGAAAAATTGATTCTAAGCTTAAGGTGCTTGGTCTAATGCTGTAGGGCTCAATAGAAATATTTTTCTATTCATTTTGATTTTATTTAATGGCCATTTCTTGTATTTTAAATAATTTGAGGGTTAAATTGCAATTTTAGGAAGTTTAGTGTTAGTGAAGTCTTCCATTTCAGGACTAATTAAGTCATTTCTCACATTAAATTAGCCATTTAAGTATTTTGGACATTTTAGAAGTAATTTTAGCATTTTCCAACCATTTAGGGGTCAAAGTGCAATTTTAAAAAATTTAAGGACTTACTAGCAATTTAGGTCACATTTGTCATTTAAATTACCTATTTAGGGTATAATTGTTATTTCATATCATAATCAAGTCTTTTAAGGATACCAAGATACTTTCATGTTGATGGTATACCTTAGGGGCATTTTAGTGATTTACTTTAGAATTGAGTCTTGTAGAGTCATCGGATACTTTTATGTTAATGGTGTGCTTTAGGAATAGGTTTGTCACTTTATGTCATTATTGAGTCCTTTAGGGTATCGAGATACCTTTATGTGACAGGTATACTTTAGGGCATTTTAATAATTTACCTTATAACCCAGTCATTTTGGGTCACAAGGATACGTTCACATCAAAGATGCACTTTAGGGCACATTTTGGTTACTTCAGCTAATGTAGGATCCTTAGAGCCGAGTTTAGTACTTTTTGTCTAAACCAAGTCTTGTGGTAATTTTTTTAAAATTGAATTTTTTTTTAAATTAAGGCAATGTCTCTAAATTAAAATATTACTTGAAATTTTTTCCAAAATATAAGAGGGATTTTGTGGATTATTTTAATAACGAGATATCATTTTCAAAATGAAAATCAAGATTTTTCAAATTTCATGAAACAAAACCTCTCATATTCCTTTGATCCTCTAGTGGGGTACATGAGATATTTAGATTTTTAAATAAAGCCTTTCATGTTCCTCCAGTCATCTAGGGGGTGTGGAAGATATCTTGACCTTTCCTATTCTTTTGACTCTCCGATGGGGTAGAAAGATAATTTGAATTTTAAAAACATTAAAAACCTAATTTATTCATATAGAATAATAAATTTAGAATATTATTTTAATACATGGGAATTATAATTAAATACCAAATTTAAAAATCAAAATTCAAGTTAATACGTAACAAATAAGGTACCAACTACCAAGTGTCATGAGAGAGATCGGTCCTTACTTGTGATAATAAACCTTTTCACGTGATCTATGATATTATTGGACCTTAGAGTTTGTTTTTAAGGGTTTCGTAACCCTTGAAATATGAACTCTGACAAGTGACCCATCTCACCTAGCCATAATAGATTAGTGGTGACTCCAAGATAAATAGTTATTTTGTAATGACTATTTAATGTTAAGTCAAGTGTGTAATTCATTTAGATGATCTAATCCTCAAAAAATAAGAAAAAAGTAACAATGATATGGCCACCTAAAAATGAAAATATAATGATATGTGGATATATATAGGAACGAGGAGAAAAACCACCTTTTAAGTCAAGCTGATCAGGATTCATATTCGAGCCATGTTGCGACAGCTTGGTGACTCCATTGGGAACAAGTTAAAGAGTCAGGCCTAAAATTAATCATGTGTTAACTAAATTTTGATTGATTTGGTCTCAGTTAGTATTTAACTATAATTCTCGATATTTCTAAAATAATTTTTTTTATTTATATGAAAATTCTAGTTTATATTGTTTATATTTTTCACTAACCTTTTTGTTTTCTTTGTGGTGTCATTTTTATAGGGCATTTAGGATAGGGGTTTTATTATTTTTGAAAGAATCACATCTGGGTTTTTATTATTTTTGAAAGAGTCAAGTCCTAACAAGTTTGTTCATTCCCTGCACACATTGTACACATGCATATGTAATATAGTCTCCTCCAGTCATATGAAAGGGGCATAGGTTACTCAATATTTTAAAAGGAAGTGAAGTAGCTCTACTTTCTGAGGTGTTAGCCTCTGCCTAGGCCAATGAAAAGCTTATCGAGTGTAAAATCCTATGCCTGCCCGAGGTGTTAGCCTCATTATAGGCATGGAAGATACTCCAACTAGAATTAAACCTTTTTTGACATAAGCCCATGATGGGTAAAAATTAGGGTACATTGTTAGTTTTATTCGGACTCAAGGAATAATTCAAAAACCTACTTAGATGTCCAACCCAAACTTCATGTAATGAACTATAAGAGCCTCAAACAGTTAAGCTGTACCAAATTCTAAAGGTTACCAAATGAAGTACACACTGGGGAACATTTCCTTCCCTTTTCTTTTTGTTTTAGTTCTGAGCATGTAAACGAAGTGAAAATTAAACATCATTGTTTATGGTAAAATTTTTGTTTCACCTCATAAGGTGCCATCATTATTTTAATTTAGATATCAAGTGATGATGAACAAATACCGTCACTTGTAATGTGATTATTTCTTTTTACCTTACAAGCTGTTATGTGGCCTTAACTACATGGTCTAGATGTGTAGGTTAGGCAATGACATTCATACATCATTGCCAATGACATGGCCTATTCATTTGCCCTAATAGGCATCGTAATGCCCTAAAGAGTCTACTTGGGGCAAAATTTTTTGTGCACTAATTCTTAAGTTTTCAATGCTAACATTTTTTCCTTTTATACAGAGCAATGATGAATGAATCTTGTGTTGCCCATAATAAGATTGATCATTTTTCCTTCATGCACCATAATACCTTAATTTTATTTTGAGTGTCTTTCTTGATGATGCTTTTTGTTTATATTTGTTCATATTATTTGTACAAAATTTTCTTTAACATTACAATAATTTCATCCTTGCACCTATTTGTATATGTGCATTCATACATGAATTCATGACATGCATTTCATAAGGGTATAGCGATAGAATGAAGGTTTTCTTGGATTTAAGAATATTCTAGCAATTTTTTTAATCCGAATTGTCAAACAATCAAACGTCATTGACCATAGGAGATGAATTCTTAACATATCTAAAAAGAATGGAGCAAAGTTGTCATAAAGCCTATGAGGCACTAATGAAGTGACAAGAGGAGTTGGAAGCATAAATCTCTAAGTTGATTGAAGAAATGATGGCTAGAAAGAAAGAGTCTAAAAATATAAATTTAGGAAATGAAGGGAATGACCTTAACACTACTATTGGCTCATCCCAGGTAGAAAGGCAACCACCTCAAGGTGCTTAACATGTGGGAGCCAGTTCCATAATACATATTTGTACTGACCCTACAGCTCACCAAGAGGCAATAGGTCCAAGATCGGACCCTATTTGGACAACCAAATAATTAAAAACCTTGATGGGCTCATGGGGCAAGAAAATCTCAAGCTCAAGACTTGAAAAAGAGTTGAACTCAAGAGCAATAAAGGAAAATACTAGCTCTATAAAAAGAGGGTAAAGCAATAGAAAAAATTGAGGATTTTAGTAATGTCAATGCAAATGAGTTGAGTTTGATGCCTAATCTAATTTCCCTTTTAAGTTTAGATGCTAGACTTTGAAAAGTTCAGTGGCAACACGTCTTCGCATGCCTACATCAAAATGTTTATCAAAAAAATGATTGGGCATATATATGACACCTCATTTTGTTTGGGCTAACTTTTGGCATCCCAGGACTTAATTGAAATATGATAGAATCATAAAATAATAAAATGAACTGGGGATAACTGTTGGGTGCTGTGTCACCAGGAATTATTAGGCGACATAACGCCAGGCGAAAAAATTTTTTTGGGAAGGTCAAAAAGGCCTATAGGTCATATTAAAGAAAAATGTAAAAATAAGGCATCAAAGGTCACTATTCGGGTTGACACCAGAGTCATTCAAATGAGTACATAGGTTAATTTCCCACTGTTTATGACCAAGTTGAAGTATTCAAAGAGCCTAAAGTATGTGCAAATTATATTGGTGCATAAGTATTGATACGAGGCCTTTGCATCAGCAAAAATTTTTTTTTTCACATGTAATATCGACACAAGAGGGTTTGGTATCGATATCTAAGGTGTGGTATTGATACCTAGCATGTTTGTATCGGTATAGACTTTGGTAGTAGCTAAACTTTTGATTTTTGGCAAAATGTATTGACACACAAGCATAAGCATCGATACAAATCCATAGAGCATCGATGCAGGCCTCTAAGTCTCGATACTGGAAACTATTTTTTGCTCTTAGTATTATACATACCTCATTGTATCAAAACTCATGGGTAAAAATTGCCTTATGTATTGATACATAATGTTTTGTATTGATACACCAAGGCATTTTAGCCCAGTTCAAGCCACTTTTCAGCCTTCGAAAGTAAAATTCAAACATGATTTTT
>JBBYHK010093257.1:3612-16052 GCA_038382065.1 Adansonia grandidieri | reverse complement strand
AAAAGTTTTCATCTTTGGGGATACTCTAATCCCACTACTCCAAGGGAATACTCCAACCATGTTTTTCACTAAAAAACTCAAATTTTCTTTTCATACCTAATTATTTTCATAACTTTATCTTTGGGGATACTCTAAACCCACCTCTCCAAAGGGATATTCCAACCCTGCTTTTACTTTTAAAAAATCCAAAAATTTTCTCTCTTCGGGATGCCCCAGATTATTTTGATTAAAATCTTTTTTTGTCCCGCAAATTACCATTGAATCCAAACCCGTCTCTAAATTGTTATCCCGATTATTCTTCAATAGTCAAAGACAATTATGAGATATATTCTGATCATCCTTCCTTTTTACATTCTTCTGTTTGTGATTATTTGTTTATGATATTATTATATTCTTTTTTTGTTTTGCTAATATGTTTCTTTTTTTGGTAGAGATTATCATGCAATCATATTTAAATTCATTTTTAAAAAAAATTTACAAGGCAATGTTCCATATTGGTATCTCTCCAATAGCTAATATGGAATATCCAAATTTTTAAAATTTAATCCAAAAATTATTTTCATAAAAATCCCTATGCTTTTTATACCTCCATGGTGCATAAGTGGTATAAATCTTCTTTCAAAACTCGGATTTACATTTTCCATCAAAACTTCATGCATAAAAGGGGATTATATCTAAATAATGATCAAATGGGACCGATTAAGTCAAAATCGAAGCGAGCCATAGTCAGTAGGTATCGATTTTGGGCATCATAAGGGGTGCTAATCCTTCCCCACACGTAACTAACTCCCAAACCCAACCAATGAATGTTTGGACTTTGTCGACCTTGAAATCGATGTTTTGAGTTTTGTAACTTGGAATATTGTTTCAATAGACATCCAATCCTATCTAGCTTGAAATGATCGATGGTAACTCTAAGTTTATGGCCACTTCATGGTGGTCATCCGAGACTAGTTAGTTGAGCGATTCGCCTGACGCCTCTTTCCCCTTTATATTACTATGCTAATCCAAATCTCGATCATTGGATATCTCAAAGTTTTGACCATCACCACTATCTTACATTTTTTAAGTCGTGTGTGCTAAACTTTTCGGATCATCCAAAGTTTTAAAGGTAGGCACATGGCGATAATATACATAATGACAAGCTTTTAATTTATTGCTTCCAAAAAAGCTTGTCAAGTTCAGCAATGATATGGTACAATAACTTGAATCAGAGTCAGGTATAGTGTTGGACCAACTTGGCTAATGCTTTTCTGAGACTAGTTAGTTGAGCGATTCGCCGACGTCTCTTTCCCCTTCTATTACTATGCTAATCCAAATCTCGATCATTGGATATCTCAAAGGCTCAACCATCACCACTATCATACATTTTTTAAGTTACGTGTGCTAAGCCCTTCAGATTGTCTGAAGTTTTAAAGGTAGGTACATAGTGATAGAATACATAATGACAAGCTTATAATTTACTGCTTCTAAAAAAGCTTATCAAGGTCAGTAGCGAAATGGTACAATAACTTGAATCAGAGTCAGGTATAGTGTTGGACCAACTTGGCTAATGCTTTTCTTCAAAAGTATAAGCATATGACAGATTGGGCACTCAACCAATTATTTTTCCAAAATATAGAGAAGAAAAGTATGCCCAGAGATGGAGAAACATAATAGCCCAAGAAAAGCCATTTTTGTTACAGAATACAGTACCAAATCCATTCTTTGACAAACTTGTTAGAAGTGCCATAAAGAACTTTGCTACTATAGTGGTCTCTAACGAAATGATTGAGAATGCCATCAAAAATGGAAAGACATGAGTTATTGATGAGCCTATTACGGAGAAAAGAAAAACGACTGAGAAGGAGGAAGAAAAACAATCTTTTAGATGAACCAACCACTTACAAATCTTGATCAATATTGGTGCCACCCTTATGAGACGTGTTATCCTATCATGAATAATGCATCCCAAGATCCTTATTAGCCAATGCCTACATTCACACTGACTAAGCCAAGTGCCCATGGGAACAATTATAGTAGATGCATGAAGCAAAATCTGAATTGGGTTAAGTAGATTCCCATGCCTTATGCTGAGCTCTTGCTTGAGCTCATCAAGAATCACCTGTTAACAACTATCCATATTGAGCATCTTAAACCCCTATATCCGAATTGCTATGATGTCAACCAGAGTTGTGATTATTATTTCGATAATCTAGGTCATTCTACAGAGGATTGCCTTATGCTTAAGTACAAAGTCCAGGATCTCATTAAAGTTAGGAAGTTATGCTTCAAAGAAGGGAAAGCTAGATGTTTGTAAAAGGTATACTTGTATAAGGTAAGCATTAAGAATAGTTATGTTTAAAAAAAGAGGGTGCATGCCATAATGATTGATGTAATCCATATTTTAAAAAACCGTTGTCTCTAAATTGACATTATTTTGTAAAGCATGCATGTTAAATATTTTGATAAGATAAGAATGTTTCCAAAAAGCAATTTAAAAAATAAAAACATGATGATGAAAAGTCTATAGAATGCTAATGATCAATGTTGAAAATTAGCTTGTACCCTTGTACATGAATAAAACCCTAATAATTCGAAAGACCCAATACTTTAGGGCAATAACTTTAAGATTCCCAAATCATGATTCCCTAAGAAAGGAGTGATAGAATGAAGTTTCCAAGAATTTATGAGTTTCTTTGAAGATTGAACAAATTAAATGTCCTTTTAGGAAACCTAATTGTGGCAATAAGATATATGCCAAGATTATGCCTAAAATCCCATTTCTTTTTCAATTTTTTTAAACACAAAATTTTTGGGACCATTCCTTGGAAGTCAGTTATTACTTATGTTTCGGGGCAAAAAAAAAAAGAACAAAATTGCCCCCTGTTCCTAACAAAACCTTTTTAAGCCTTATTTCTTTCTAATCATTTTAAATATAGCCCAATGCTTATTATTGTAGATTTTAAAGAATCGAGCATAAAATTTTCCTTGCAAACACGAATCATTGGATTACTTGATTTCTTGTTGGTGATACACTAAAAGGGAACATCTACATTATTTTTTGAAAAAAAAAAGAAAAAAGAAAAAATTAAAAAATTGAGTGCAACATCTTGTTGCTAAGATATTCAAAAGGATTTAAAAAAAAACCATCTTTTTTCCAAGCAAAAAGCTTAGTGATGTAAATGGCTTTGTTTGAAATGGAAAATAGCCATCTTTCACTATCCTTTCACAAAAGCAAAAACTATTCCCTTTGCAATCCACTTTAAGCATGATGATTTATTCTTCCATTAAACCCTAATCAAGGATCACCCTTCACACTAGGGGCAAGTAAAGCAAAACTTTAAGGTCAGAAGGAGTAAATCCCATTTTGAAGTTACAAGAAGAGTAAATCCATTGTCACAACACCAAGTCAAAGATCGATTCAAAGTTTAAATTTTAAGTTCTTTCGAAATAAAGAATGAAAAAAACAAGAGAAAGAAAGAAGTAAAAAAAATAAAAAAAATAAAAAGCAAGAAAGATATAAAGAAATGAAGATGTGTTTTGGTTTGAAAGACATGCCAAACGAGAATTTTGCTGAAGAGAAATGATCCTTGATTCAATTACCCTCAAATATGTGATTTAGGCCTATTTATCCTTTCTTTCTAAATCGAGAACCATGGCCTATGTTATGTACCTACAAAGTATATTTTGATCAAGCATAACTCTTTGAGTTATCAAGTTATTCCTAGGAAACCCTTTGAAAATTTATCTTTTCGGATGATTTTAAGTCCTTAAAAACATGATGAGGCAATGAATTAAAGGAAAAAGAAAGAAAAAGAAATGAAAAAAAATGAGAACAATAAAGCTCTAGGGTGAAAACCTAGAAACGAGTAGTCCAAAGCAAAACAAGAAAAAATTGTCAGTATCACCTATAGCAATTATCAAAATTTTGCAAGGAGAAAAAACATTTTAAAGAAATTTGGGGACAACAAAAAATCCCTAAATCAACCTATAGTTGAACATACCCACTATGAAAATTAAATCCATCCCCTTTTTGGCTTGACTTTTTGTTCTTAAACCTGTCATAATCAATCTTGGTACTTGTCAAAGTGCTAATAGTCAGGAGACTTAAAAGAACATTAAATTCATATGATTTTCAAAATATTCATACTTCATACAACCTTATCCATTCATGCCTAGAAAAATAGGGTATGTATCCTATCCACCTTGAAATTTTTGGGCCAACCCAAGTCTTTTTAAGGTCCTTAACCATTTAAGGAAAATAAATCATTATTCAAAAAAAATTTAGCAAAAGATTATTAATTTTCAAAATATTTGAATATCACATGCTTTTAACCTAAAGGTTTTAAACAAAATAAATTTTTTAATTAAAATAATCATTTAAAAAAACCTTGAAAATTTGTCATGAAAAAAGTCAAGGGGTTTCCTAGTTGAAAGGTATTAAACTAGAATAATACCTGACCTATGAAATGGAAAAGGTGAAATAAAAATTTGAATTCATTAGGGTAAGATGCTGCAAAAAGATTGAAAAAGGGGGCAATTTTTCCTGAGGCATAGGAGGATTAAATAAAGTTTTAATTTTTGAGTCATTCATAACATATGCTTCATGTGATACTTGATATTTGCATCATTTTACGATCATTTACACCATCTAGGTGTTATTAGTATTTGCATCGTTTCTCATGCATGTACTTTTCATTGAGACTTGCATTTGCATCATTCCATGAGCATTTGCATTATTCTCAACACTAGCAATTTATGCATATTCATCATTTGATTTCTTTGAACCATGTCATCATTTTGAAATCATTGCATTATCATACCTGCTTAAGTAGTTATAAGCAACAACCATTGGTCATTCACGTAAAATGTCAAAGTCTTTAATGGTGAAATTCGAAGCATTCGAAAGTTTTTGTTTTAAAACAAGTCTTTGAGGGTGAAATTCAAAGCGTTCAAAAGTTTTATTTCAAAACAAGTCTTTGATGGTGATATTCGAAGCATTTAAAATTTTTTTTAACAAGACTTTGATGGTGAAATTCGAAACATTCAAAAGTTTTTATTTTAAAACAAGTCTTCGATTGTGATATTTCAAGCATTCAAAAGTCTTCGATGGTGAAATCCAAAGCAATTAAAAGAATTTGTTTAAAAAAAAATTCTTTAGAGGTTAAATGCGAAGCATTTTAGAAAATTTTACAGTTGATCTTCGATGGTGAAATTCAAAGCTTTAAAAAAAAAAAAGAAAAAGAATTGGTAATAATAAGGCTTAGATTGATAAGGCCTCACCAATAGAATAAAAAGGAAAGAAATTGGCAACAATTAGGATTAGATTGATGAGGCCTTACTAACATATAAGAGGATTAACCCTCACAATATTCGAATTAGGTGTCCTCTTCATCCGATCATGTGAAATGTAAGTGAAGTAGGATTTAATTCAACTTCATCCAATTAAGCAGAAGATCGACGGAGTTTTCATTTGTCATCTTCACTTCGTTAGGAACCAATGGAGTAAGATGTCCTCTTCATCCGATCAAGTGAAATGTATGTGAAGTAGGATTTGAGTCAACTTCATCCAATTAAGCAAAAAGATCGATGGAGTTCTTCTTTGTCAGTTTCACAAGGTTAGGTTAAAATCTAGTGGAATTAAGTGTCCTCTTCATCTGATCATGTGAAATATAGGTAAAGCAGGCTTTAAACCAATTTTGTTCAATTAAGTAGATGACTGGAGGATTTTCTCTCTAGGTTCTCTACATTTGGTAAAAAACCAATGTAGTTGGCCTACCTTAAAAAAAAAAAGACAAAGAAAAAAATATTTCTGTATAAGGGCTTATCACAGCTCGAATAAAATATGTCTATTTAGTCTTTGTCCTTTTCCTGATTCAAACAATGGCCAAATAGGGTAGCTATAGACACCTGATTCTGGCTAGGCCCTTTCTTCGGTAATCCTAAATATCCAAGACTGAGAACCTAGTGGTCGCCCTAGTGGGGGTCGATCTCCTCGATAAGGATTAAGTGTTTTCAAAACCTATTTAGTCACATCTAGGTGCTCACATGCGCACATGACGATAAAAGTGCAATTTTAAGGATTGTAAAAAATAAATCCTGGATAAAAAGGACAAACATTCAAGAGAAAAATTAGTTTTGAAATATTTTCTCGAGAATTGGAAATTTATTTCTACAGATGATATCAAGTTCAAATTTCCTATTTTTAGGAACTTCTCAAAATTTTTTCGTGAAATTTTAAGAATTAACCATCGTATATTTTTACTAATACTTGTATGGTATTTACGCCAATACTCACTCCAAAAAATCTAAATTATTTAAGAAAAATTCGTATTGGCATTTTATACTATGAGGTGTCAAATTATCAATATTATTTATTAAATTTGAGTTTTTTACAATATTATGAGTGCCATGCCCATGAAATTTTCCTAAAATTTATTCTAGATTTTAAGTTTTTATCTTTAATATTTTGAATAATGTGTTAAATTCAATTCATTTTATAAATTTGAACATATTTTTGGAATTTTCTTGTTTCCAGAATACAAAAATTTTTTACTCTATAAAATTTTTCTGTAGAATTTTCCAAGTTTAGAATTTATAACTTTTTTTTAATACTTTCAATAAATTAATACAAATTCAGTTTTTTTGATCCTTTAATTCATTTCATGAATTCTCTTCTTTTAAATGCATATTTTCTCCCATAAGGGTTTTCCTTGTAAAAGTTGTGCAAGTTTGAAATTTTTAATTCCTTTTTTTTCACATATAAAATCTTTCAATTTATTTACAAAAATTCTTTCTTGGAATTCAATACCTAGGATACTTTTCAAATATTTTAGTAAGACTAAAACATGAAATTTCCCATCACTTAATTTTTCTACTAAAGAAAACCTCCAAATATTGAATTTTATTTCCTTTTGATCATGAATTTTTCATGAATTTTATTCTTTTAATGTGGAAATTTTGGTTTAGTGCTTGAAGTTTTTTTAGTTGCCATATTTTAAGTTTTTTCTTTATTTTGTTTTTAGACATAATTCTTCTAGATTCTCATCAATGTTCTTTTTAATTAATTTCCTTCACTTGGAATTTCTCCATGAAAAGTTTTATTTGAATTTTCACCTATTAAATATTTTCTGAATTTTTTTTAAATTTTTTGTGGGCTAAGAAAATTTTATATTTCATAGGCTTAAGACTTTAAAATTTAGCTAATGAGCTTTGAAGCCCATAAAGCTTCCAATAAGCCTACCGAGCCCATTTTAAACTTCTAGGAAGCCTACCAAGCTCATTTTAATTCTCTAACGAGCCCATCAAACTCATTTTAATCTCTAATTTTGTAACAAAGTCCACTAACCCTATTTTTTCTTCTCTTTGATGAATTTTGCATTTATATATATATATATCAATTATTGTGGTTCAAATTTTTTTTATGGAATTTTAATTTGAATTCCCATATAATTAAATTCTTAATTGGATTTATCATGTAAAATTTTGGTTTTCTGAGCACATGAACTTTAATTTATCATTTTTTATGGAATTTTCAATTAGGATTTTCTTATACCTTGATTGCATTTATTTCTTTACTTCCAAAATTATTTTTACTTATAAATTTATGATTTAATTTTGTTTTTACATAATTAATTTTATAATTTACTAATTTAGTTGCATGAAATTCAATTTAGTTGAAATTAAATTATTTTCTACTTAATTAGTTTCTTCCTAACTACTTTTGTCATGTTAGGCTAAAAGTACCACATGATCATCATCCCACCTAAACCAGCAAAATCATGATAATAGGATGGTAGCTTGTAAGAAAAGATGACAAAAGCATGGGCTTATGACACACTAATAATTATTTTCAACTAACAAGTTAACAAATTATAAAACAAATAAAAAAAGAAAACAGATGAAAAAAAGCATGGAAATTTGGCCAAAGAGGATGAAAATCCTCTTTGGATGAATCATTCTCCCCTATAAACAAGGGAGGAGGATTTTCATTTGGCTCTTAGTTTTTAGCAAAAAAAGAAAAAAGAAAAGAAAAAGGGAATTTAATTTATTTCAAGGCCTTTAAGATAGTTTTATCTTGAAAATTCATGTTGTTCATTTCATCTTCTATTTTTATTCACTTCATTTTCATCTTCTTGAACTCTTGACGGTAGTTCTATGATCTTTACCTATTAAGGCAATCAGCTTAATCTATGGCATATTTCATGCTTTAAAAGCTAGGCTGGGAACCATGACCATTCTTTTTTGTTTTTGTTTAAATTTCATTAAAACCATATTTTCAAATTTTAAAGGCTTTAAATCATGTTAGTATGTGCTAAAATAAATTCCAATGTTGGTGGATTCCAATGTTTGTGATTTTCTTGAATATTGATATTATGAGTTTTTTTTTATGTGATAAGCTTAGTAGTGTTTTAGGATGGCATTAACATGCATTTAGGTCTATGTTCATGAAAAAAGAATTTTTAGGAGTTATTTTGTAAATAGTTTAGACTTTGGAGGTTAAAATATTTTTTCCTTTAATTTTTAGGCCATGTAAGGGCTATTATGGTTCATGGATGCACTTATGCGAGTTGTTTCATAATTTTTCCAATTTTTTCAAATTCATTTAACATCATGCGGGTTTAAATGCAATTTTCACATCTTTTATCCATTTAGGCATTTTTTTAGCATGGTCAAAACTATAAAGACTGTACTATAATTTTTAAATTTTTTCAAACTTATCTAGGAGATGCCTAAGTTAAATGAGTAGTGGCTAAACAAATAGAAATTTTTAATTTTTTGTCATTTTGAAGCCATTTGGTAATTTTAAAAAATATAGAGGCCTATTTACAAAATTGAGAAAAATTGATCCTAGGCCTAAAGTGCTCGACCTAATGCTGTATGGCTCAATAGTAATATTTTGTATGCATTTTGATTTTATTTAATGACCATTTCTTGTATTTTAATCATTTAGCGGCCAAATTCCAATTTTAGAATGCTTAATGACCTTAAGTGAAGACTTCCATTTTAGAACTACTTAGGTCATTTCTCACATTAGATTTCCTATTTAGGGTAGTTTGGACATTTTACAAGTAATTTTAGCATTTTTTCGCCATTTAAGGGTTGAAGTGCGATTTTAAAATATTTAGGGACATGTGAGCAATTTTCACAATTTAGGTCACATTTGTCATCTAAATTATGCATTTAAGATATAATTGTCATTCCATATCGTTATCAAGTTCTTTAGAGTTACTGGGATACTTTCACATCGAGGGTATACCTTAGGGGCCTTTTAGTAGTAATCTTCGTATTCCTCTGGTCCTCATGTAGGGTGCGATATTTTGATTTTGAAATAAAACCTTTCATGCTCCTCCGGTCCTCCAGTGGGGCATGGAAGATATCTTGTCCTTTTGTATTCTTTCAACTTTCGGTAGGGTAAGAAGATAATTTAATTTTCAAAAATATTAAAAGCTCGATTTTCTCATATGGAATAATAAATTTAGAATATTTTTTTAATATATGGGAATTACAATTAAATATCGGATAGTGAAACCAAATAAAAATCAAAATTCAAGTTAACACGTAATTAATAAGGAACTGATTATCGAGCATCATGAGAGGAATCGATCCTTACTCATGGTTGTAGTTGACTTTTACACTTTTTCATGCAATCTCTCGTATTATTGCAAGCCTCAAAGTATGTTTTTAAAGGTTTCATAACCCTCAAAATGCAAACTTTGATAGGTGACCAACTCACCTAGCCAGAATAGATTGGTGGTGACTCTAAGATAAATAATTATTTTATAATGACTATTTAGGGTTAAGTTAAGTGAATAATTCATCTCAACAATCTAGTCCCCAAAAATAAGATAAAAATAATGATATGGCCCCTTAAAAATGAAAATATAATGATATGTAGATATATATAGGAATAAGGAGAAAAACCATTTTTTAAGTTAAGTTGATCAGGATTCGTATCTTGGCTATGTTGCGACATCTATTAAATTAAATCTAGAGAGCTTATTTTAGGTAATTTGATAGTTAGGGTTTAAATATAGAGCTTGTTCTAATTAACAACAAACTAAGGAAGGACTGGGGTAGCAAAACTTGTTACTATCTATGGTTGGTAGTTTCAAGAGATGACTAAAGATAATTCTGATATTGATTCATATTTTATGTTTATGGGTAAGGAATAATTCCTTAACCAATCATATTGATCATTGTTACAATCTTTATTAATTTTAAGTTTTATAGTCTTTATTTTATTTTACCACAGCCAAAACCCTTTTTTTGTTTAGAGTCAATTTAGAATAGTCAATAAGTAATTAATTAGAACTAATCCTCTGTAGGAATGACCATTGCTTACTACTATACTTAATATCAATCAATTTAATCTGCGAAGATTAATTTGGCACTTTTTCCAAACTACACCAAATTTTGGTGCTATCTTGCCAAGGATTGATAATTTAATTACATTCATTATCTAGTTTTATTCTGGTTTTTATTTTTTTGTTAAGTTTTAATTAGGTTGATTTTTTAAATTTCAAGTTTTTTCTTTATGTCAAAAAAAGAGAGAATTGTAACTACGAAGGATTAAAGATTACTCACACAACTTTAAAAATAATCAAAGTCTGTAATTTGTAGCTCTTTTGCCCTCACCACCTTTCACACCTAGCCTATTCTTTACCATTAAGTTGAATCTTTCAATTAACACTACTCTGTACCGAGTAATTCATTTGAAGCAAAAGAGATGGTAGTAAATAACCGAACTTTTAAAATGTTGATAGCTCCATATCTAGACCAAACAGCCATTATGTATTGAATATCCTAACCTTAAGATTACATTTGAGCTTAAATCTGGTATGATTTATTTTCTCCCATCTTTTGGTTATTTTGCAGGCGAAGATCCCAACAAATACTGTCAGGAGTTTTATGTAGTATTCTTAAACATTAAGCCAATTGGTGTTTCTAAGGAACAAATCAAGTTGAGAGCCTTTCCATTCTCTTTAGTAGATTTCGTAAAGGAATGGCTTTACTATTTACCTTATAGCACCATCGCTACATGGAATGAGATGAAAAGATTATTTTTATAGAAATATTTTCCTACATCTAAGGTAACTAATATTAGGAAAAACAATCTTTGGCATGTTGTAGTACAATGGAGATTCTTTGTATAAGCATTGGGAATGATTTAAGAAGCTATTTACAAGTTGTCTACATCATTAGATAAGTGAACAACTTCTTATCTAATATTTTATGGTTTCATAGCTACAGCACAGAGCATGATTAATGCTATAAATGGAGGAGCTTTAGTTGATAAAACTCTCGAAGCCATAAGTTTTCTCATCTCTAACATGGCAACCTATTCCCAACAATTCAACATGTGACATAGCCCACCTTTGCCTAAGAAAATATATAAGGTAAGTACAACTTCCCTTAAACAACAACTTGCTCATCTTACTTCTTTTGTGCAACAAATAACTATATGTAATTTTCACCAAGTAAAAGCACATTGCATTTTTCTACAATAGGGCACACAAATGATACATGCCTAATGCCTCAAGATGGTTCCAATAAGCAAGTTAATGCCATTGGTGGATTTCTTAGCCAATAACACAAATATGATCCTTCTCAAACACATAAATATAATCCATGTTGGAAGGATAATCCAACATTAGGTTATGCAAGGAATAAACAACCACCTTCCTTTTTTCCTATTCCTAATCAATCATTTGGTCTTCAGCAAAAGACATTACAGCCATACCAAGCTTGAAATAATCAACTCCATAAAACTTAGGCACGTCTTTGGAAGACATTGTTAAAGCCCTTCTAACTAATATTATGCAATTTCCATAAAAGGCTATGACAAGTATCCAAAGCTTAGGGAATTATATGGGATAATTGGCTACAATAGTTAGTCAATTGGAGGCAAAGGATTTAGGTAAGCAACTTTATCAAACTATAGTATATCATAGAAAAATGTTAGCGTTATGATTTTAAGAAGTGGAAACAACTTAAGACACTACTTATTTTTATTAGCGCCAATTAAAGAGAGTTTTAAGCATAAAGAAAACACCAATGCATCATTACAGCCAGACTTACCATCAGGTAAGCCGTAACCTTCCATCCTTTCTCATACTACACCTCTACCATTTCCAAGTAGGTTTGTAAAATCTAAAAAAAGAGGACCAAGATAGGGAGATCTCAGAGACTTTCTAAAAGATAGAGGTAAATATTTTTTTCTAGATTCTACAAAACAAGTGCCTCATTATGCCAAGTTTTTCAAAGAATTTTGCACCTCTAAATGAAAACTAAAAGAGGATAAAAAGTAAAAGTAGAAGAGAATGTTTCTGCAGTTCTCTAAAAAAAATTCTTGCCTAGGTGCAAGAACCCTAGCACGTTCACTACACCCTTTGCCATTGGTATCATTAGATTTAAACACCTATGTTAGATTTATGAGCATATATTATTATTATTAT
>JBBYHK010093256.1:1697-132855 GCA_038382065.1 Adansonia grandidieri | reverse complement strand
GATGCTGAAAATGACAATGATTCATGCAAGTTAAGGTGTAAATGTGCTTGAAATGTGTTAGGCTAATGATTCATACAAGGATTAAGGATAAAAAGATGCATGGACATGGCATAAAATGTATGAGTAAGAGACATCAAACCAATGAGGATGAAATAAGGTACTTTGCACATGAAAAGGGCATTAAGGCATCCGAATCTCAAACTCCCACAACCAAAAGCCATAATAATGCATGATAATCCTAAAAGGTTGATAGAAACATGGAGAGCTCACTACAATGATGAAGGTGCTGAAAAATAGAAAATAAAAATGATAAAGTGAGAAGCTATACCAAAAAAAACTTTAATTTTCAACCAAATAGTTGGAGTAGCAGAGATGGCTTGAATTTCCCTCTCTTCCTTGTTGTTAACAAGTAAGAAAAAGAAAGAAATAATGAGGTTTTGGTTCTAGTATGGATGAGGGTGATTTTTGGTGTGTGTAGTGGTTGAAAGTAAATGTTTTGGAGCTATTTTTGGGTGGTGGGTGAAGAGCTACGGCATTTGTTTTTTTTGGTATATGAATGTGTTTTTGGAAGTGCAAATGAGCTGGAATCTAACCTTTTTCAGCTGAGATAGAAGTGGTCCATTTATACCAGCATTTTGGAGCCAAATTGGAGGTGTTTTTGGCCATTTCTCAAGGGGGACAAGGTGATGTCAGCATGGTGGCTATAGGGTGGCTGTAGGGAGCAACTTGCTACCAATGTGATGTGCATAGGGTGGCTAGATGAAATACTGAAATGCTTTTCTAGCAAATAGGGTGGCTGATGGTGATATTGGTTAACAAGCTAAGGAGTAGGGTGATCATGTGATGTTGACCCTTTTTTTTATCAACTTTAGACTTCAAAAAGATGTTATGATTAATTCAAAAGTCTAAATTTTGTAATCTGATATGTGTTTTAATCTTTCTTGATGCGAAGAAACAAGTTAAAATTGAGTTTTGGATCAATGGTGGATGAGTCAAAAATACTTGGACTATGAAAATGGCCTGCATGTATCGATACATTGCATAATGTATTGATGCATTTGGTCCAAAAACCTTGTGTGTATCGATACAATAAACATTGTATCGATACAATGATCACTGTATCGATACTATGAACCATTGTATCGATATTAGGAACCACTGTATCGATACATGTTGATATGTATCGATACATTTCTTTACAGAATGCATGCTTTGGTCCTGGCATGGCCTAGTATCGATACATAAGGTCCTATATCGATACAGAGGCTCATGTATCGATACAGCTACATGTTGTATTTATACAAATGGGGACATTTCAAATTTTTGGCGCGTTAAAGCATTGTATCGATATAGGAGAACCATGTATCAATACATTCAAGTAAATTTATGAATTTTCTCATATCTTTTGTCCCTAGATACCTTGAACTATGTCATTTGATGCCACATCTCTGCATTTACCTTTGATATGATCCCTAGGCCTTTTTGATATTCACAAAATACTTTTTCGCCCGGTGACAACATGCCCTCTTTTTACGTCCACGCTCCAGATTGCTAAAAATTAGCTCGGACAAAATAAGGTGTCTACACCATCATGTGTATATACATTTATTTACATATAACTGATTAAAATTACAAAAATATAAAATCACTCTAGTGGAAGTTAACCTCCATTAAAGTGGCCACTACATTTTTGTTCTCGAATACTTAGGACTTTTAGGGACAGACAGCTCGAATAAAATTAGGTGTCTACAGGAACTTTGCTTGATTTCTTGAATCCTTTGATTAGCTAGGGTTTTGGTTTGCCTTGAACTTCAAGATCTTGGAGTCGATAAGGCTCTTTACTTTTGCTTGAATGATATATAGTTCTTGGTGTCATGCCCTGGTGCCCTGGCATGGTAGCACAATAGGCATTAGCATTAAACCACTAAGAGTACATGGGCTTTTTTTAAGAACATAGACAAGTGCAACCAAATGTCTGCATAGTAAAAGAGAATATAGCTCTCAATAAGTCATCGAAATGTGATCAGATAAGGACCTTCCTTATAATCTTTTCTTAGTGCCAGAATCAAAGGATAGTTGAAAGGTGATGAAAGGATGTTTCATTTTAGAAGTAGAGTTGATATGTAACAATCCAAAGCCAGAGTGTTCAGTCTCAGATATTAAGGGAGGTATGCTAACAATGGGTTTGGTGTTAATCATTATAGGTTTGGCCACTTGCATATTTGATCCTGAAATTATGTCATGTAATGTATGGAATTAAGTTGTTGCTGATAGCACTTTTCGGGAATAATTTGTCCTTATCTGACTAAGGCTTGCGAGCATCCTTGTTAATTCTGACAATTATCCCCTTATATTCTGAATATCATTTCTAACTTTTTCGATGGCTCCCTTCAAGATGCTAATACACACATCTGATTGATTCACTATGACTTGGCCTATCTAGCCCATTACAGATGTTGATGTTCCTCTTGCATATTACTTCCTAACAAAACTAATTAAGGGCTTCCACAATTTTTTCAAGCTATTCCTTTTATTTCCTGAACATCATGCCTAAGCTTCTCTTGGATGCTTTTTAAAATACCAATTCTTGCTTGTAATTGACCCCCATATTTAATAATATGTAATGATTTGTGCATGAACATGCTGAAAATTTATGATTAGTGGAAGATATGTTGTCTATGCGTGTGGCTATAAAGTAGGGATGTAATGCAAAATGTTATGAATAAATTAGGGGAAAAAAGCCCTAATACCACTCATATTTTCATTAGTCTCTCTTTTTAGATTTCTTTCCTTTTTTTAACTCAACTGATAACCCTTTTTAGACATTTGTTTTACTCTATTTTCTCAACATACTTTTAATTCCTTATTTTCCTTATAATGTGACTTTTTAACTTTTTATCGAAAAGTCAAACCATAAAGAACTTTGTATTTATGACCATGAAAACAACTATAATGAAATTTTGCCTTGAGAAGAAAACAAGGCATTGCAAAGCCTTCAGGGCGCACATAAAAAGGCTACGGGTAGCAAAGTTGGCTCACCAAAGCCAAGGTTAGTGCAAATAACATAACTGTATTTTAGTTGAAATTACTTTTATTAAGATGACACAATGTCTTTTGGGATAAAATAACACTTTAGGCAGTGATGTACATTCATTATCATCTAATGGTTGGCAGGTATTGAGTCATCAGTTGGACAACATAATAACATACCCAAGCAGATTCTATTCCTTAGAATGCAAAACATAGACTTGAACGAGATCTCTTGAGTGGCAACATCTGCATGTCATGACTTAAAGAAAAAAATGACTATTAGCAAGTAGGACAGCATAACAGCTTATTTGGGTGAAGTTTTGCTTTAATTGAGATGGCATGATGCCTTTTAGGGACAAAAACAATTGGGTAAGCAATATTGTTCGTTTATCACCATATAAAATAAGATGTGCTTTAAGTTGCCATTAGGCAACATAATGACTTTTTGGGTTGAATATGACTTTTTTGGGTGACATAGTTGTCTCATAAGTGGCAATATTTGTTCACCATCAGCTACTTATTGATGAAGGTTAACCATCAATTGGATAGCATAACATCATGTCTTGACACAACATGACACACTAGGTGACAGTGTTCATTCTTTATTACCTATGTAACTATGATATATAAGAGTAAAGGTTAGAAGTGTTTTCCTCGAGTGTCCTTGTTCTCCGAGTTATTCTAGCAGTGTTTTGGTATGGTTTGGCATGGTTTAGCTCATAAGGTTCACTATATAGGTTTAAGTTGACATCTATATCGATATCTGAATGGTTCCTCTATCTAGTAAGGATAGCCAAGGCACCTTCATCCTAAGCCCATTGCAGGCTTGGCGGAATGTATTTGACTTGATGGATGTATTTTCTCAGTAAATACAAAGGTTTACTCATGAGAGACAAAAGTAATTTATACCCTGAAAGTTATTGCTATGCTTGTATGGAGGGGTACTTATGAAAGAAGATAGCTCGCTGCATCCTAATAATTAGGACCTAACCTCATCATGGACCTGGTAGGAATCTAAATACAAATGTAAGTGTGGAGTGTCTAACAAGGAAATAGTCAAGCTGTTTGGTTACCCCTATAGTACCATATTTATTGAATCTAATCTATTCAGGAACAAAGCAGTCCTTGATGATCCCATGACAAAATTCATGACAAATAAAAGATTAGTAGACAAAATGGAAGGGGATTATAATTAAATAATGATAAAAAAACTGAGGGAACAAAGTAAGGCATGGCCAGTTCTAGCCCTAACTCTCTTATTTAGTCCCCAGCGAAGTTGCCAAGCTATCAACAATGTGCCTCGCCTTCATAATGAAAGGAAGGGCGCACTACTTGAAAATATTGTTGCATGGGAAAATGTTAAAATTCTTGACATGGAAGTGTCCTCTTGAGCATGACCCTTTTTTGTAACTCGAAAGGAGGATTATTAGACAAATCGCTTATCCCACTAGTCTTGGATGGCCACTGCAAAGTGGTCGAGCATGGCATGATTGGATGCCTATTGAGTTCAATATTCAGAGTTATGAAACTTAAAGCATCAATTCCATGTTTTGTGTAATTTATAGATTTGATGATTGGGTTCTTAAGTTGCTTATGCGTAAAAGGGTACGAACCTCTTTGCGATACCCAAAATCATTACCTTTCTAGCCATGTCTTAATTTAGTTTTGGTTCCTTCGATCTTATCTTTATTTAATATAATCCCTTTCTTATTCATGAATTTGAATAAAAAACCTTAGGTTTTAGAAAAAAAATTTAGATCACATATGCATTCTGTAAAGGTGGGGAACTTAGGGGTTTTCGTTTAAAATGTTCTTCAGATTTAGCTTTTAAAATAAGATTTTCATGTCAAGTACTAGATAGGTACCGATATAGAAAATTGCTTTATAATTTTGGAAAAAATGATTTTGAAAATATGGATGAAAGATGACTATCACAAAGGAAACATGTTCATAAAACAAAAAATGAGAAAATATCGCATAAAATAAATCACACAAAATAGTGAAAGAGAAAAAAAAAGGAATGATCAAAATTTATCTTTGTCGCCATGTGCCCGGCCTTTAAAACTTTGAACAATCTAAAGGGCATAGCATGCTTGACTTAAAGATAAATGATGGTCGATTATGATCAAGCCTTTGAGTTATCCCATAATCGGGAATTGGATTAGGCATAATAATGGGGAGGAAAGGGAAGAGACTGTCGAGTGAATCCTTCATCCAATTAGTCTTGGATGGCCACAATGAAGTGGCCATAACTTGGAGTCACCACCAATCATTTTGGCTAGGTAAGATTGAACACCTATTGAAAATAATTTTACAAGATATAAAACTTGAAACACTAATTTCAAGGTCTACAAAGTTCAAAGATTCATTGGTTGGGCTCAAGAGTTGGTTACGCACAAAGAAGGACGAGCCTCCCCATGACGCGTGAAATCAGTACCTACTAAATAGGTCTTACTTTGGTCTTGGTTAAATCGGGTCTGTTTGGTCACTATTTAGATATAATCCTCTTTAATGCATAGAGTTTTGGAAAATGTAAATCTGGATTTTTTTATTTAAAGAAAATTAGATCAACTATGTGCCTTGGAGATGTGAGGAACAAGGATTTTTTTGGTGAAACAATGTTCGGATTGGATTTTAAAAATTGGATGATTTGTATTAGGCATTGGAGAGATACACGCACGAAACATCTCCTTGTAAATTTTATTTGAAAATGATTTTTAAATATGAATGCACAGTAGCACTGCAAGAGAAAACACATTAGTAAGGTGAAAAATGAGATATATGATAATATCATAAATAAGCAATCACAAACAAAAGAACATAAAAAAGGAGGAGCGATCGAAATGTATCTCATAATTGCCTTTGATTATTAAAGAATAATCGAGATGACAATTTTAGAGACCAGTCTGGATTGATTGGTAATTTGAAGAACAAAGATAATTTTTATCAAAACAGTTTGAGGCATCCGGAAGGGAGAAAATTTTAAATTTTTTAGGTAAAAGTGGGGTTAGAGTATCCCCTTGGTGAGGTGGGGTTGGAGTATCCTATAAAATAGAGTTATGAAAATTGTTAAGATTAAAGTGAAAATTTAAATTTTTATTAAAAAAGGGATAAAGTATTATCTTTGAGTAGTGAGGTTGGAGTATCCCAAGGTTAGGAAAACATTTAGGAACAAAGAGAAAATTTGAATTTTTTAATTTAAAATGGGTTTGGAGTACCTCCAAAGTTAGGAAAACATTTAGGAATAAGGATAAAACTTAAACTAAAAAAATAAGGGTTGGAGTATCCCCTTTGAGTAGTGGAGTGGGAGTATCTCCACTAGTAAAAATTTTAATATGATATCCTATTTTTTTTTTGTATTTTCATCTTGATCCGAGTAAAAAAAAATGATGTTGTGAAGGAAACTAAACAGGTGTATTTCAAGACATCCGAACGTCTTGAAAAAAAGAGATTTGACAATTAGGTTGAAAACAAGGGATAGTATTGTGTCACCTTTATCTCTAGATTTTTTTAGGTATATTTGAAGACTTCAGAGGGTAAATAAGGTACCGTTAGAAAGGCAAATCAACCAGGTTTAATGTAAAAATATTTCAAAAATTTTAGAAAATCACTTTCTAGACATAATTAATTTTTGAAGTTAAGTTAGTCTCGACGTTGGCAGCATGCACAAGGAAAAAGGCATAATGGATTTTGGAAAATCATTCAAAGCTTTTCTGAAATTGTTAGATCATGAACAATACCTTTCCAGAAAGGGAGTTTTGTTAACTTTTTAGGAAAAATACGTAAAATTTCTTAAAAATCAGCTAATAAGCCAAAATAGCCCAAACAAAATGTTGCATGTTGGTTCCAAAGGTTTTGGATGAGCACGTTTGTCAATCGGGACAAGCAAGGATTTACATAATAATCTCTTTTCTTTTCATGACTAGGCACCATAAACTCATTCTTCTCATTGGGATAAATGACATTGATGTTTTGGTTTCATAGAAAAACTTTTATTCCTACCATTTCTTGGAATCAAAATTTGTTCTTCAATTCGGATAAACAGAGATTCATGTAATTATCCCATTTCTTTTCATGATTAGGAATCATAAACTCATTCTCCTCATTGGGGTAAATGAATTGATTCTTTGATTTCATAAAAAAAGCTTTGATCCACCATTTGCCTCAAAATTAAAGTCTATCTGTCAATTAGGACAAACATGGATACACATAATAATCTCTTTTCTTTTCATGATTGGGCACCATAAGCTCATTCTTCTCATTAGGATAAATGACATTGATGCTTTGGTTTCATAAGAAAAACTTTTATTCCCACTAAAGCATCAATGTCATTTATCCTAATGAAGAGCATAAGTTTTTGGTGCCCAATCATGAAAGGAATGGGGATATTACGTGAATCTGTGTTTGTCCCAACTAACAAATAAACTTTAATTCTAAAAAATGGCGAAAAGAAAGCTTTTTTTATGAAACCAAAGCATCAATGTCATTTATCCCAATTAGTAGAATGAGGTTTTGGCAACCAATCATGAAAAGAAAGATTATTATTTGAATTCATGCTAGTCCTAATTGACAGATGAATTTTGATTCTAAAAAATGGTGGGAAGAAAAGCTTTTTAAATGAAACCAAAGCTTTAATGTCATTTATCCCAATGAGGAGAATGGGTTTATGATACCCAATCATGAAAATAAAAGAGATTATTTTATGAATCTGTCTTTGTCCTAATTGACGGATGAAATTTGACTCTAAAAAATGGTGTGAAGAAAAGCTTTTCTTATGAAACTAAAGCATTAATGTCATTTATCCCAATGAGGAGAATAAGTTTATGGTCTCCAATCAAGAAAGAAAAGGAAATTATTATGAGAATCAATGTTTGTCGGCATTGATAGAAGAACTTTAATTCTAAGGAAATTGATGGAAATAAATGCTTTTCATATTAAACCAATGCATCAATTCATTTATTCAAATGAAGAAAATGTGTTTATGGTGTCCAACCATAAACTTAGAGGAGACTATTATTTGTATCTATGTTTATACCAATTGACGAACGAACTTTAATTCTAAGAAAAATGGTGGAAGGAAAAGCTTTTCTTATGAAACTAAAGCATCAATTCATTTTTCCTAATGAGGAGAATGAGTTTACGATTCCTAATCATGAAAAGAAAGGAGATAATTACGTGAATCCATGTTAATCCAAATTGAGAAATAAACTTTGATTCTAAAAATGGTAGGAATAAAAGTTTTTCTTACAAAACCAAAGCATCAATATCATTTATCCCAATGAAGAGAATGACCTTATGGTGCCCAATCATGAAAAGAAACGAGATTATTACGTGAATCTGTGTTTGTCCCAATTGACAAACAAATTTTAATTCTAAAAAATGGCAAAAAGAGAAGATTTTCTTATGAAACCAAAGCATAAGTGTCATTTATCCCAAGGAGTAGAATGAGTTTTTGGTAACCAATTATGAAAGGAAAGGAGATTATTATGTGAATAAGTGTTTGTCTTAATCGATATACGAACTTGGATTCTAAAAAATAGTGGCAAAAAAAAGCTTTTCTTATTAAATCAAAGCATCAATGTCATTTATCCCAGTGAGGAGAATGAGTTTATCGTTCCTAATCATCAAAAGAGAGGAGATTATTATGGGAATCCATGTTCGTCCCATTGTTGGATGAACTTTACTTCTAAGGAAAATGGTGGAAAGAAAAGCTTTTTAAATGAAACCAAAGCATCAATGTCATGTATCCTAACGAAGAGAATGAATTTGTGGTGCCTAATCATGAAAGGAAAGAGGATTATTACATGTATCTGTGTTTATCCCAACAACAAACAAACTTTAATTCTAAAAATTATCGAAAAGAAAAGCTTTTCTTATGAAACCAAAGCATCAATGTCTTTTATCCCAATTAGTTGAATAAGTTTTTGGCAACCAATCATGAAAAGAAAGGAGATTATTATGTGAATCTGTGCTAGTCCTAATTGACAGATGAATTTTGATTCTAAAAAAAGGTAGGAAGAAAAGCTTTTTAAATGAAACCAAAGCTTCAATTGCATTTATTCCAATGAGCAGAATGAGTTTATGGTGCCCAATCATGAAAAGAAAGGAGATTATTTTGTGAATCTGTCTTTGTCCTAATTGATAGATGAAATTTGACTCTAAAAAATGTTGGGAAGAAAAGCTTTTCTTATGAAACTAAAGTATCAATGTCATTTATCCCAATGAGGAGGATGAGTTTATGGTCTCTAATTAAGAAAAGAAAGGAGATTATTATGAGAATCAATGTTTGTCACCATTGACAGACAAACTTTAATTCTAAGGAAATTGATGGAAAAAATGCTTTTCATATTAAACCAATGCATCAATATCATTTATTCCAATGAAAAAAATGTGTTTATGGTGCCCAACCATGAAAGAAGAGGAGATTATTATGTGTATCCATGTTTGTACCAATTGATGAATGAACTTTAATTCTAACGAAAATGGTGGAAGGAAAAGCTTTTCTTATGAAACCAAAGCATCAATTCATTTATCCTATTGAGGAGAATGAGTTTATGATTCCCAATCATGAAAAAAAATGAGATAATTATGTGAATCCAAGTATATCCAAATTGAGAGATGAATTTTGATTCTAAAAAATGGTTGGAATAGAATTTTATCTTATGAAACTAAAGCATCAATGTCATTTATCCCAATAAGGAGAATGAGTTTATGGTGCCTAATCATGAAAAGAAAGGAGATTATAATGTGAATCCGTGTTAGTATCAATCAACTGATGAACTTTAATTTTAAAAAATGGTCGAAAGGGTAGCTTTTCCTACAAAACCAAAACATCAATGCCTTTTATCCTAATGAGTAGAATGAGCTTATGGTGCCCAATCATGAAAATAAGGGAAATTATTATGTGAACCTATGTTTGTTTCAATTGATAAATGAATTTTAATTCTAAAAAATGGTCGAAAGAGAAGCTTTAATTATGAAACTAGGGCATCAATGTCATTTATCCTAATGAGTATAATGAGCTTATGGTGCCTAATCAACAAAAGAAATAAGAATATTATGTGAATCTATGTTTGTCCTAATCGACAAACGAACATTGATTCTAAAAAATGGTGGGAAGAAAAGCTTTTCATATTAAACCAAAGCATCAATGTCATTTATCCCAGTGAGGAGAATGAGTTTATTGTTCCCAATCATGAAAAGAAAGGAGATTATTTTGAGAATTCGTGTTTGTCCCATTGTCGGATGAACTTTACTTCTAATGAAAATGGTGGAAAGAAAATACTTTTTCAATGAAACCAAAGCATCGACATCATTTATCCTAATAAAGAAAATAAGTTTGTGGTGCCTAATCATAAAAGGAAAGGGGATTATTACGTGAATTCATATTTGTCCCAATTGATGAACAAACTTTAATTCTAAAAAATAGCGAAAAGAGAAGCTTTTCTTATGAAACCAAACCATCAATGTCATTTATCCCAATGAGTAGAATGAGTTTTTTGCAAACAATCATGAAAAAAAATGAGATTATTATGTGAATCCATGTTTGTCCTTATTGGCAGACGAATTTTGATTCTAAAAAATGGTGGGAAGAAAAGCTTTTTAAATGAAATCAAAGCTTTAATTCATTTATCTCAATGAGGGGAAAGAGTTTACAGCTCCCAATCATGAAAAGCAAGGAGATAATTACTTGAATCCATATTTATCCAAATTGATTGATGAACTTTGATTCTAAAAATTATGGGAAAAAAATTTTTTCTTATGAAATCAAGGCATCAACGTCATTTATCCCAATGAGGAGAATGAGTTTATGGTACCCAATCATAAAAAGAACAGAGATTATTATGTGAATCTATGTCAGTCCTAATTGAAATACAAACTTGAATTCTAAAAAAAGTCGAAAAAGAAGCTTTTCGTGTGAAACCAAAACATCAATGCCATTTATCCTAATAAGTAGAATGAGCTTATAGTGCCCAATCATGGAAAGAAAGGACATTATTATGTGAATCTGTGATTGTTTTAATTGATAAAAGAACTATAATTCTAAAAAATGGTCAAAAGAGAAGCTTTTATTATGAAACTAATGTATCAATATCATTTATCCTAATGAGTAAAACGAGCTTATGGTGCCTAATCATGAAAAAAAAGGAGAATATTATGTGAATCTATGTTTTTCCTAATCAATAGACGAACTTTGATTCTAAAAAATTATGGGAAGAAAAACTTTTCTTATTAAACCAAAGCATTTATGTCATTTATCCTATTAACGAGAATGAGTTAATGGTTCCTAATCATGAAAAGAAAGGAGATTATTATAAGAATCTGTGTTTGTCCTATTGTTGGACTAACGTTACTTCTAATGAAAACGGTGGAAAGGAAAACTTTTTAAATGAAACCAAAGAATCGATGCCATTTATGCCAATGAGAAAAATAAGGTTATGGTGCCCAATCATGAAAATATAGGAAATTATTATGTGAATCCGTGTTTTTCTTAATTGACAAATGAAATTTAATTTTATAAAATGGCAGGAAGAGAAGCTTCTCTTATGAAACCAAAGCATCAATGTCATTTATTCCAATGAGTAGAATGAGTTTTTGGCAACCAATCATGAAAAGAAAGGAGATTATTATGTGAATTCATGTTTGTCCTAATTGATAAATAAAGTTTGATTCTAGAAAATGGTAGGAAAAAAAGCTTTTTAAATGAAACCAAAGCTTCAATGTCGTTTATCCCAATGTGAAAAATGAGTAGAAGCTCTTATTAGAACTTTCATTAGAATTTTTATTAAAACCAAAGCTTTTATTAGAACTTTAATTCGAAAAAATAGTCAAAAAAGAAGTTTTTCTAATGAAACTAATGCATCAATGTCTTTTATCCCAATGAGTAGAATGAGCTTACGATGCCCAATCATGAAAAGAAAGGAGAATATTATGTGAATCCATGTTTGTCCTAATTGACAAATGAACTTTAATTCTAAAAAATGGCAGAAAGAAAAGTTTTTCTTGCAAAACAAAAGCATTAATGTCATTTATCCCAATGAGTAAAATAAGTTTTTGGCAACCAATCATGAAAAGAAAGGAGATTATTATGTGAATCCGCGTTTTTCATAATTAACAAACTAACTTTAATTCTAAAAAATGGTGGAAAGATAAGCTTTTCTTATGAAACTAAAGCATCAATGTCATTTATCCCAATAAGTAGAATGAGTTTATAGTGCCCAATCATGAAAAGAAAAGAGATTATTATGTGAATCCATGTTTGTCCTAATTGATGGATGAACTTTGACTCTAAAAAATGGTGGGATAAAAATCTTTTCTTATGAAATCAAAGCATTAATGTCCTTGATCCTAATAAGGATGATGAGTTTATGGTCCCCAATCAAGAAAAGAAAGGAGATTATTATGAGAATCTGTGTTTGTCCATTGTCAGATGAACTTTACTTCAAAGGAAATTAGCGAAAAGAAAAGCTTTTTAAATGAAACCAAAGCATCAATGTCATTTATCCCAATGAGGAGAATGAGTTTATGGTGCCCAATCATGAAAAGAAAGAGGATTATTATATGAATCCGTGTTTGTCCTAATTGATAAACAAACTTTAATTCTAAAAGTGGTAAAAAGAGAAGCTATTCTTACATAACCAAAGCATCAATCCATTTATTACAATGAGGATAATGAGTTTATGGTTTTCAATCAAGAAAAGAAAGGAAATAATCATGTGGATCCATGTTTATCCAAATTGACAAATGAACTTTGATTCTAAAAAATGGTGGGAATAGTAGTTTTCCATATAAAACCAAGGCATCAATGTCATTTATCCTAATAATGATAATAAGTTTATGGTGCCCAATCATGGAAAGAACGGGGATTATTCTGTGAATCAGTGTTTGTTCTAATTGACAAATGATCTTTAATTCTAAAAAATGATAGATAGAAAAGCTTTTCTTACGAAACCAAAGCACAATCTTATTTATCCCAATGATTAGAATGAGTTTTTCGCATCCAATCATGAAAAGAAAGGAGATTATTATGTGAATCTGTGTTTGGCCTAATTGACAAATGAATTTTGATTCTAAAAAATGGTAGGAAGAAAAGCTTTCTAAATTGAACCAAAGCTTAAATGTCATTTATCCTAATGAGGAGAATGAATTTATGGTGCCTAATCATGAAAGGAAAATAAATTATTGTGTGAATCCATGTTTGTCGCAATTGACAAATGAACTTTAGTTCCATAAAGTGGTGGAAAGAGAAACCTTTCTTGTGAAACGAAGGCATCAATGTTATTTATCCCAATGAGTAGAATGAGTTTATAGCACCCAATCATGAAAAAAAAGAGATTATTATGTGAATCCATCTTTGTCCTAATTGACGGACAAATTTGACTCTAAAAAATGGTGGGAAAAAAAGCTTCTTTTATGAGACCAAAGTATCAATGTTATTTATCCCACTAAGGAGAATGAGTTTATGGTTCCCAATCAAGAAAAGAAAAGAGATTATTATGAGAATCCGTTATGTTCCCATTGATGTAAGAACTTTAATTCTAAGGAAATTGATGGAAAAGCTTTTCATATGAAACCAATGCATCAATGTCATTTATTCCAATGAAGATAATGTGTTTATGGTGCCCAATCATGAAAGAAAAGGTGATTATTATGTGTATCCATGTTTGTCCCAATTGATGGACAGACTTTAATTCAAAGGAAAATAGTGTAAGGAAAAGCTTTTCTTATGAAACCAAAGCATCAGCTCATTTATCACAATGAGAAGAATGAATTTATGGCTCCCAATCATGAAAAGAAAAGAAATAATCACATGAATCCATATTTATCCAAATTGCTAGATGAAATTTAATTCTAAAAAATGGTGGGAATAGAAGTTTTTCTTATGAAACCAAAGTATCAATGTCATTTATCCTAACGATTAGAATGAGTTTAAGGTGCCCAACCATGAAAAAAAGGAGATTATTATGTGAATCCATGTAGTCCAAACTGACATACGTACTTTAATTCTAAAAAATGGTCATAAAAGAACTTTTCCTTTGAGACCAAAACATCAATACCATTAATCCCAATGAGTAAAACAAGCTTATGATGCCTAATAATGAAAAGAAAAGAGATTATTATGTGAATTTGTGTTTGTCTTAATTGACAAACGAACTTTAATTCTAAAAAATGGCAGAAAGAGAAGCTTTTCTTGTGAAACCAAAGCATTAATGTCATTTATCCCAATAAGTAGAACAAGTTTTTGGCAACCAATCATGAAAAGAAAGGAGATTATTATGTGAATCCATCTTTGTCCTATTGATAATTGAATTTTATTCTAAAAATGGTTGGAAGAAAAGCTTTTTAAATGAAACCAAAGCTTCAATGTCATTTATCCTAATGATGAGAATGAGTTTATGGTGTCTAATTATGAAAGGAACGAGGATTATTATGTGAATCCGTGTTTGTCCCAATT
Source organism: Adansonia grandidieri (assembly GCA_038382065.1). Taxonomy (NCBI): domain Eukaryota; kingdom Viridiplantae; phylum Streptophyta; class Magnoliopsida; order Malvales; family Malvaceae; genus Adansonia; species Adansonia grandidieri. The sequence continues at coordinate 118,370 of JBBYHK010093256.1, read as the reverse complement.
GACAAATGAACTTTAATTCTAAAAGTGGCAAAAGAAAAAAAATTTTTATGAAACAAAAGCACTAATCTCATTTATCCCAATGATTAGAACGAGTTTTTCACATGCAATCATGAAAAGAAAAGAGATTATTATGTGAATCCGTGTTTGGTCTAATTGATAGACAAATTTTAATTCTAAAAAATGGTGGGAAGAAAAGCTATCTAAATAAAACCAAAGCTTAAATGTCATTTATCCTAATAAGGAGAATGAATTTATGGTGCACAATCATGAAAAGAAAAGAGATTATTGTGTGAATCCATGTTTGTCACAATTAAGAAATGAACTTTAATTCCATAAAATTGTGGAAAAAGAAACATTTCTTGTGAAACCAAAGCATCAATGTTATTTATTCCAATGAGTAGAATGAGTTTATAGGACTAATCATGAAAAAGAAAGGAGATTATTATGGGAATCCATCTTTGTCCTAATTGACGGACAAATTTGTTTCTAAAAAATGGTGGGAAGAAAAACTTCTCTTATGAGACCAAAGCATTAATGTCATTTATCCCACTAAGGAGAATAAGTTTATGGTTCCTAATCAAGAAAAGAAAAGAGATTATTATAAGAATCTATACTTATCGCCATTGATGTAAGAACTTTAGTTCTAAGGAAATTGATGGAAAGAAAAGCTCTCCATATGAAACCAATGCATCAATGTCATTTATTCCAATAAAGATAATGTTTTTATAATGCCCAATCATTAAAGGAAAGGAGATTATTATATGTATCCATGTTTGTCCCAATTGACGAATAGACTTTATTTGAAGGAAAATAGTGGAAGAAAAAGCTTTTCTTATGAAAATAAAGCGTCAATTCATTTATCACAATAAGGAGAATGAATTTATGGTTCCCACTCATGAAAAGAAAGAAAATAATCACGTGAATCCATGTTTATCCAAATTGGTAGGTAAACTTAGATTCTAAAAAATGGTGGGAATAGAAGTTTTTGTTATGAAACTAATGCATCAATGTCATTTATGCCAATGATTAGAATGAGTTTATGGTGTCCAACCATGAGAAGAAATGAGATTATTATGTGAATCCATGTTAGTCCTAATTGATAGCATACTTTAATTCTAAAAATGGTCAAAAAAGAAGCTTTTCCTTTGAGACCAAAACATCAAAGCCATTAATCCAAATGAGTAGAATGAGCTTATGATGCCTAATCATGAAAAGAAAGGAGATTATTATATGAATCTGTGTTTGTCCCAATTGAGAAATAAACTTTAATTCTAAAAATGGCAGAAAGAGAAGCTTTTCTTATAAAACAAAGCATTAATGTCATTTATCCCAATGGGTAGAATAAGTTTTTGGCAACCAATCATGAATAAAAAGGTGATTGTTATGTGAATCCGTCTTTGTCCTAATTGATAGTTGAATTTTGATTCTAAAAAATGATGGGAAGAAAAGCTTTCTAAATGAAATCAAAGCTTCAATGTCATCTATCTCAACGAGACGAATGAGTATATGGTACCCAATCATGAAAAGAAAGGAATTCATTATGTGAATCTCTGTTTATCGTAATTGACAAACAAACATTAATTCTAAAAAAATGGTGGAATAAGAAGCCTTTCTTATGAAACTAATGCATCAATGTCATTTATCCCAATGAGTAGAACAAGTTTATGGTGCCCAATCTTGAAAAAAAAGAAGATTACTATGTGAATTCATATTTGTCCTAGTTAAAGGATAAACTTTGACTCTAAACGATAGTGGGAAAAGAAACTTTTCTTATGAAACCAAAGCATCAATGTCATTTATCCCAATGAGAAGAATGAGTTTATGGTTCCTAATCAAGAAAAGAAAGAAGATTTTTATGAGAATCCATGTTTGTCGCCATTGACGTGCAAACTTTAATTTTAGGGAAATTTATAGAAAGAAAAGCTTTTCATCTGAAACTAATGCATCAATATCATTTATTCCAATGAAGAAAAAGTGTTTACGCAGCCCAATCATGAAGGGAAATGAGATTATTATGTGTATCCATATTATCCTAACTGACGGGCGAACTTTGATTCTAAGGAAAATAGTGGAAAGAAAAGTTTTACAAATGAAACCAAAGCATCAATGTCATTTATCCCAATGAGGAGAATTGGTTTATGGTGCCCAAACATGAAAAGAAATGAGTTATTATGTGAATTTGTGTTTATTTCAATTAATAGACAAACTTTAATTGTAAAAAATGGTTGAAAGAAAAGTTTTTATTATGAAATTAATGCATCAATGTCATTTATCATAATGAGTAGGACGAGCATATGGCGCCCAATCTTGAAAAGAAATGAGATTACTATATGAGTCTGTGTTTGTCCTAATTGACAAACAAACTTTGATTTTGAAAAATGGTGGGAAGAAAAACTTTTTTTATTAAATCAAAGCATTAATGTCATTTATCCTAGGGGGAGAACAAGTTTACAGTTCCCACTGTTGAAAAGAAAGGAGATTATTATGAGAATCAGTGTTTGTCCCATTGTCAGATGAACTTTATTTCTAAGGAAAATGGTGGAAAGAAAAGCTTTTTAAATGAAACCAAAGCATCAATGTAATTTATTCTAGTGAGGAAAATGAGTTTGTGGTGCCCAACCATGAAAAGAAAGGGGATTATTATGTGAATCCATGTTTGTCCCAATTGGTAAATGAACTTTAATTCTAAAAAATTGCGAAAAGAGAAGCCTTTCTTATGAAACCAAGGCATCAATGTCATTTATCCCAATGAGTAGAATGAGCTTTTAGCAACCAATGATGAAAAGAAAAGAGATTATTATGTGAATATGTATTTGTTCTAATTGACAAAATAAAATTTGATTCTAAAAAATGGTGGGAAGAAAAGCTTTTTAAATGAAACCAAAGCGTAAATGTCATTTATCCTAATGAGGAGAATGAATTTATGGTGCACAATCATAAAAAGAAAAGAGATTATTGTGTGAATCCATGTTTATCTAAATTGATAGATGAAGTTGGATTCTAGAAAATGGTGGGAATAGAATTTTTTTTTATGAAACCAAAGCATCAATGTCATTTATCCAAATGAGTAGAATGAGTTTATGGTGCCAAATCATGAAAAAAAATATTATTATGTGAATTCATGTTAGACCCAATTGACAAATGAACTTTAATTCTAAAAAATAGTCAAAAGAGAAGCTTTTCATATGATACCAAAACATCAATGCCATTTATCCCAACGAGTAGAATGAGCTTATGGTGACCAATCATGAAAAAAAAGGAGATTATTTTGTGAATCTATGTTTGTTCAATTGGCAGACGAACTTTAATGTCTAGAGAGAAGCTTTTATTATGAAACTAATGCATCAATGTCATTTATCCTAATGAGTAGCTTATGGTGCCCAATCACAAAAGGAAAGGAGATTATTATGTTAATCTGTCTTTGTCCTAATCGTTAGAAGAACTTCGATTCTAATAAATGGTTAGTAGAAAAGTTTTTCTTATTAAACCAAAGCATTAAAGCCATTTATCTCAGTGAGGAGAATGAGTTTATGGTTCCCAATCATGAAAAAAAATGAGATTATTGTGAGAATTTATGTTTATCCCATTGTCGGATAAACTTTACGTCTAAGGAAAATAGTGGAAAGAAAAGCTTTTTAAATGAAACCAAAGTATCAATGTCATTTATCCCAATGAGGAGAATATGTTTGTGGTGCCCAATCATGAAAAGAACGAGGATTATTACGTGAATCCGTATTTGTCCCAATTGATAAATGAACTTTAATTCTAAAAAATGGTGGAAAGATAAACCTTTCTTATGATATCAAAGTATCAATGTCATTTATCCCAATGAGTAGAATGAGTTTATAGTGCCCAATCCTGAAAAGAAAGGAGATTATTATGTGAATCCGTCTTTATCCTAATTGTTGGATGAACTTTGACTCTAAAAGATGTGGGAAAAAAATCTTTTCTTATGAAATCAAAGCATCAATGTCATTTATCCCAATAAGGAGAATGAGTTTATGGTTCCCAATCAAGAAAGGAAAGGAGATTATTATGAGAATCCATGTTTGTCGCCATTGACATACGAACTTTAATTCTAAGGAAATTGATGGAAAGAAATGCTTTTCATATGAAACCAACGCATGAATGTCATTTATTTCAATGAAGAAAATGTGTTTATGGCACCCAATCATGGAAGGAAAGAAGATTATTATGTGTATCCATATTTGTCCCAGTTGATGGATGGACTTTGATTCTAAGAAAAATAGTGGAAAGAAAAGCTTTATAAATGAAACCAAAGCATCAATGTCATTTATCCCAATGAGAAGAATGAGTTTTTAGTGCCCAATCAAGAAAAGAAAAGAGATTATTACGTGAATCCATGTTTACCCTAGTTGACAAACTAACTTTAATTCTACAAAATGGTGATAAAAGAAGCTTTTCTTATGAAACTAAAGCATTAATGTCATTCTCCCAATGAGTAGAACGAGTTATTGGTAACCAATCATGAAAAGCAAGGAGATTATTATGTGAACCTGTGTTTGTCCTAGTTGTCAAACAATTTTTTATTCTAAAAAATTTAGGGAAAAAAGCTTCTTAAATGAAACCAAGGCTTCAATGTCATTTATCCCAACGAGGAGAATGAGTTTATAGTTCTTAATCATGAAAAGAAATAAGATAATTGTGTGAATCCACGTTTATCCAAATCGACAAATAAACTTTAATTCTAAAAAATGACGGGAATAGAAGTTTTTCTTATGAAACTAGAGCATCAATGTCTTTTATCCGAATGGGAAGAATGAGTTTATGGTGCCCAATCATGAAAAGAAAAGAGATTATTATGTGAATCCATGTTATTCTCAATTGACAGATGAACTTTAATTCCAAAAAATATTTGAAAGAGAAGCTTTTCCTATGAGACCAAAACATTAATGCCATTTATCCTAATGAGTAAAATGAGCTTATGGTGCCTAATCATGAAAAGAAAGAAGATTATTATGTGAATCCGTGTTTGTTTCAATTGACAGACAGACTTTAATTCTAAAACATGGTCAAAAGAGAAGCTTTTATTATGAAACTAATGCATCAGTGTCATCCATCCTAATGAGTAGAATAAGCTTATGGTGCCTAATCATGAAAAGAAAGGAGATTATTATGTGAATCTATGTTTGTGCTAATCGATAGATGAACTTTGATTCTAAAAAATGGTGGGAAGAAAAGCTTTTCTTATTGAACCAAAACATCAATGTCATTTATCCCAATGAGGAGAATAAGTTTATGGTTCCTAATCATGAAAAGAAATGAGATTATTACGTGAATCCATATTTATCCTAATTGATAGCAAACTTTGATTCTAAAAAATGGTTGGAATAGAAGTTTTTCTTATAAAACCAAAGCTTCAATGTCATTTATCCGAATAAGGAGAATGAGTTTATGGTGCTTAATCATGAAAAGAAATGAGATTATTATATGAATCTGTGTTTGTTGCAATTGACAAACGAACTTTATTTCTAAAAATGGTGGAAAGGGAAGCCTTTCTTATGATACCAAAGCATCAATGTCATTTATCCCAATGAGTAGAATAAATTTATAGTGCCAAATCCTGAAAAAGAAAGAGATTATTATGTGAATATGTCTTTACCCTAATTAAGGGATGAACTTTGACTCTAAAAGATGGTGGGAAGAAATCTTTTCTTATGAAACAAAATCATCAATGTCATTTATCCTAACGAGGAGAATGAGTTTATGGTTCCCAATCAAGAAAGGAAAGGAGATTATTTTGAGAATCCATGTTTGTCGCCATTGACATACGAACTTTAATTCTTAGGAAATTGATGGAAAAAAAGCTATTCATATGAAACCAATGCAATAATATAATTTATTCCAATGAAAAAAATGTGTTTATGGAGCCTAATCATGAAAGGAATGGAGATTATTATGTGTATCCATATTTGTCCTAATTGATGAGAGAGCTTTGATTATAAGGAAAATAGTGGAAAGAAAAGCTTTATAAATGAAGCCAAAGCATCAATGTCATTTATCTTGATGAGGATAATGAGTTTGTGGTGCTCAATCATGAAAATAATAGGGATTATTATGTGAATCCATATTTGCCTCAATTGACAAATGAACTTTAATTCTAAAAAATGGCAGAAAGAGATGTTTTTCTTATGAAACCAAAGAATTAATGTCATTTATCTTAATGAGTAGAACGAGCTTATGGTGCCTAATCATGAAAAAAAAAGGAGATTATTATGTGAATCATTTTTTGCAAATGACAAACGAACTATAATTCTAAAAACTGGTCGAAAGAGAATCTTTTCTTATGAATCAATGCATCAATGTCATTTATCCTAATGAGTAGAATGAGCTTATAATGCCCAATCATGATTAAAAAAAGGAGATTATTATTAGAATCCACATTTGTCCCATCATCGGACGAACTTTACTTCTAAGAAAAAGGGTGGAAAGGGAAACTTTTCTTATGAAACCAAAGAAACAATGTGATTTATCCCAATGAGGAGAGTAAGTTTATGGCTCCCAATTAGGAATAGAAATGAGATTATTATTAGAATCTATGTTTGTCGCCATTAATGGATGAACTTTATTTTTGAGTAAATTTATGGAAAGAAAAGCTTTTCATATGAAACCAATGCATCAATGTTGTTTATTCCAATGAAGAAAATGTGTTTATGGTGCCCAATCATGAAAGGAAAGGAGATTATTATTTGTATCCATCTTTGTCCTAATTGACGAACAGACTTTAATTCTAAGGAAAATAGTGGAAGGAAAAGCTTTTCTTATGAAACCAAAGCATCAATTTTTTTCTCCGAATGAGGAGAATGAGCTTATTGTTCCCAATCATGAAAAGAAAGGAGATAATTACATGAATCCATGTTTATCGAAATTGACAAATGAACTTTGATTCTAAAAAATGGCAAGAATAAAAGTTTTTCTTGTAAAACCAAAGCATCAATGTCATTTATCCCAATGAGGAGAATGAATTTATGGTGCCCAATCATGAAAGAAAAGGAGATTATTATGTGAACACATGTTAGCCCTAGTTGACAGACAAACTTTAATTTTAAAAAATGCTCAAAAAAGATGCTTTTCTGATGAAAACCAAAACATCAATGTCAGTTATCCCAATGAGTAGAATTAGCTTATGGTGCCCAATCATGAAAGGAAATGAGTTTATTATGTGAATCTGCATTTGTTCCCATTGATAGACACACATTAATTCTAAAAAATGGTCGAAAAATAAGCTTTTATTATGAAACTAATGCATCAATGTCATTTATCCTACTGAGTAGAATGAACTTATAGGGCTTAAACATGAAAAGAAAGGAGATTATTATGTGAATCTGTGTTTGTCTTAATCAACAAATGAACCCTGATCTTAAAAAATGGTGGAAAGAAAAGCTTTTCTTATAAAACCAAAGCATCAATGTCATTTATCTCAGTGAGAAGAATGAGTTCATGGTTCCTAATCTTGAAAAAAAAAGAGATTATTATAAGAATCCATGTTTGTCACAATTGAAAAATAAACTTTAATTCTAAAAAATGGCGAAAAGAGAAGCCTTTCTTATGAAACCAAAGAATCAATGTCCTTTATCCTAGTATGTAGAACGAGTTCGTGGCATAGAAAAGAAATGAGATTATTATGTGAATCAGTTTTTGTCCTATTTAACAAATGAACTTTGACTCTAAAAAATGGTGGGAAGAAAAGCTTTTCTTATGAAACCAAAACATCACAATAAGAAGAATGAGCTTATGGTTCCCAATAAAGAAAAGAAAGATGATTATTATAAGAACCATGTTTGTCGCTATTGATGGACGAACTTTAATTCTAAAGAAATTCATGGAAAGAAAAGCTTTTTATATGAAACCAATGCATCAATGTCATTTATTCCATTGAAGAAAATGAGTTTATGGTGCCCAATCATGAAAGGAAAAGAGATTATTATTTATATCTATGTTTGTCCAAATTGACAAACGAACTTTAATTTTAGGAAAAATGGTGGAAAGAAAAGTTTTTCTTATGATGCCAAAGCATTAATTCATTTATCCCAATGACGAGAATGAATTTATGGTTCCCAATCACGAAAAAAAAGGAGATTATTACGTGAATCCATTTTATCCCAATTGATAAATGAACTTTGATTAAAAAAATGGTGGAACGAAAAGCTTTTCTTATGAAACCGAAGCATCAATGTCATTTATCCCAATGAGTAGAATGAGCTTGTGGTCCCAATCATGAAAAGAAAAGAGATTATTATGTGAATCCATTTTTGTTTCAATTGACAGACGAATTATAATTCTAAAAACTGGTCGAAAGAAAAGCTTTTCTTATGAAACTAATGCATCAATGTCATTTATCCTAATAAGTAGAATAAGCTTATGGTGCCTAATCATGGAAAGAAATAAGATTATTAAGTGAATCTTCGTTTGTCCTAAAAGACAGACAAACTTTGATTCTAAATAGTGGTGAGAATAAAAGCTTTTCTTATGAAACCAAAGCATTAATATCATTTATCCCACTAAGGAGAATGAGTTTATGGTTTTCAATCATGAAAAGAAAGGAGATTATGATGAGAATCCACGTTTGTGCCATTGTTGGATGAACTTTACTTATATGGAAAATGGTAAAAAGAAATAGTTTTCAAACGAAACTAAAGCATCAATGTCATTCATCCCAATGAGGAGAATGAGTTTATGGTGCCCAATCAGGAAAAGAAAGGAGATTGTTATGTGAATTTATATTTGTCGTAATTGAGAAACAAACTTTAATTCTAAAAAAATGGTGGAAAGAAAAGCCTTTCTTATGAAGCCAAAGCATCAATGTCATTTATCCCAATAAGTAGAACGAGTTTAAGGTGTCGAATCGTGAAAAGAAAAGAGATTATTATGTGAATCTGTCTTTGTCCTACTTGATGAATGAACTTTGACTCTAAAAAATGGTGTTAAGAAATACTTTTCTTATGAAACCAAAGCACCCCAATGAGAAGAATGAGCTTATGGTTCCCAATAAAAAAAAAGGCGATTATTATGGGAATCCATGTTTGTCACCATTAACAGACAAACTTTAATTCTAGGGAAATTGATGTAAAGAAAAGTTTTTGATATGAGACCAATGCATCAATGTCATTTATTCCAATGAAGAAAATGAGTTTATGGTACCCAATCATGAAAGAAACGGAGATTATTATGTATATGCATGTTTGTCCTAATTGATGGACAAACTTTAATTCTAGGGAAAATGGTGGAAGGAAGAGTTTTTCTTATAAAGCCAAAGCATCAATTTATTTATCAGAATGAGAAGAATAAGTTTGTGGTTCCTAATCATGAAAAGAAATGAGATTATTACGTGAATCCTTGTTTATCCCAATTGACAAATGAACTTTGATTGAAAAAAATGGTGGAACAACAAGTTTTCTTATGAAACCAAAGCATCAATCTCATTTATCCTAAAGAGGAGAATAAGTTTATGGTTCCTAATCATGAAAAGAAAAGAGATTATTACATGAGTCCATGTTTATCCCAATTGACAAATGAACTTTGATTCGATAAAATGGTGGAACAAAAAGCTTTTCTTATGAAACTAAAGCATCAATGTCATTTATTCCAATAATTAGAATGAGCTTGTGGTCCTAATCATGAAAAGAAAAGAGATTATTATGTGAATCTATTTTTGTTTCAATTGATAGATGAACTATAATTGTAAAAACTGGTCAAAAGAGAAACTTCTCTTATGAAATTAATGCATCAATGCCATTTATCCTAATAAGTAGAATAAGCTTACCCAATCATGAAAAAAAAAGGAGATTATTAAGTGAATCTTTGTTTGTCCTAAAAGATAGACAAATTTTGATTCTAAATAATGGTAAGAAGAAAAGCTTTTCTTCTAGAACCAAAGCATCTGTGTTATTTATCCTAATGAGAAAAATGAGTTTATGGTTCCCAATCATGAAAGGAAAGAAGGTTATTATGAGAATCCACGTTTGTCCCATTGCTGGACGAGCTGTACTTCTATGGAAAATGGTAGAAAGAAAAGGTTTTCAAATGAAACCAAAGTATTAATGTCATTTATCCCAAAGAGAAGAATGAGTTTATGGTGCCCCAATCATGACAAGAAAGGAGATTATTATGTGAATCTATGTTTGTCGCAATCGACAGATAAATTTTAATTCTAAAAAATGGTGAAAAGAGAAGCCTTTCTTATGAAACCAAAGCATCAATGTCAATTATCCCAATAAGTAAACGCGTTTATGGTGTCGAATCATGAAAAGAAAGGAGATTATTATGTGAATCCATCTTTGCCTTATTTGACGAATGAACCCTGACTCTAAAAAATGGTGTGAAGAAATGCTTTTCTTATAAAATCAAAGCATCCCAATAAGGAGAATGAGCTTATGGTTCCCAATAAAGAAAAGAAAGGTGATTATTATGGGAATCCATGTTTGTCGCCATTGACGGACGAACTTTGATTCTAAGGAAATTGATGGAAAGAAAAGCTTTTCATATGAAACCAATGCATCAATGTCATTTATTCTAATGAAGAAAATGAGTTTGTGATGCCTAATCATGAAAGGCAAGGAGATTATTATGTATATCCATGTTTGTCCTAATTGACGAATAAACTTTAATTCTAAGGAAAATGGTGGAAGGAAAGGTTTTTCTTATGAAGCCAAAGCATTAATTCATTTATCCTAATGAGGAGAATGTGTTCATGGTTCCTAATCATGAAAAGAAAAGAGATTATTACGTGAATCCATGTTTATCCCAATTGAGAAAATGAACTTTGATTCGAAAAAATGGTGGAATGAAAAGCTTTTCATATGAAACCAATGCATCAATGTCATTTATTCTAATGAAGAAAATGAGTTTGTGATGCCCAATCATGAAAGGCAAGGAGATTATTATGTATATCCATGTTTGTCCTAATTGACGAATAAACTTTAATTCTAAGGAAAATGGTGGAAGGAAAGGTTTTTCTTATGAAGCCAAAGCATTAATTCATTTATCCTAATGAGGAGAATGTGTTCATGGTTCCTAATCATGAAAAGAAAAGAGATTATTACGTGAATCCATGTTTATCCCAATTGAGAAAATGAACTTTGATTCGAAAAAATGGTGGAATGAAAAGCTTTTCTTATGAAACCTAAGCATCAATGTCATTTATCCTAATGAGGAGAATGAGCTTATGGTTCCTAATCATGAAAAAAAAAAGGAGATTATTATGAGAATCCACATTTATCCTATTGTTGGATAAACTTACTTCTATGTAAAATGGTAGAAAGAAATGGTTTTCCAATTAAACCAAAGCATCAATATCATTTATCCTAATGAGGAGAATGAGTTTATGGTGCTCAATCATGAAAAAAAAAGATTATTATGTATATCCATAGTTGTCCTCATTGACAGACGGGCTTCGATTCTAAGGAAAATGGTGGAAAGAAAAGCTTTATAAATGAAACCAAAGCATCAATGTCATTTATCCTAATAAGGAGAATAAATTTATGGTGCCCAATCATGAAAAGAAAGGGCATTATTACCTGAATCCATGTTTGCCCTAATTGAAAAACGAACTTTAATTCTAAAAAATGGCGAATAAGGAAGCTTTTCTTATGAAACCAAAATATCAATGTCAATTATCCCAATGAGCTAAATGAACTTATGGTGCCCAATCATGGAAAAAAAGGTGATTATTATGTGAATCCATTTTTATTTCAATTGATGGATGAACTATAATTCTAATAACTGGTCGAAAGAAAAGCTTTTCTTATGAATCTAATGCCTCAATGTCATTTATCCTAATGAGTAGAACGAGCTTATGGTGCCTAATCATGACAAGAAAAGAGATTATTCTGAGAATCCATGTTTGTCCCATCATCGGATGAACCTTCTTAGAAAAATATTGGAAATGGAAGCTTTTCTTATGAAACCAAAGAATCAATGTCATTTATCGCAATAATGAGAGTGAGTTTATGGCTCCCAATCGAGGAAAAAAATGAGATTATTATACGAATCCATATTTGTTGCCATTAATGGATGAACTTTAATTCTGAGGAAATTGATGGAAAAAAAAGCTTTTCATATGAAACCAATGCATCAATGTCATTTATTCCAATGAACAAAACATGTTTATGGTTCCCAATCATGAAAAGAAAGAAGATTATTATATATATCCATGTTTGTCGTAATTGATAGATGGACTTTAATTCTAAGGAAAATAGTGGAAGGAAAAGCTTTTCTTATGGAACCAAAGCATCAATTCTTTTATCCCAATGAGGAGAATGAGTTTATTGTTCCTAATCATGAAAAAAAATAAGATAATTATGTGAATCCATGTTTATCCATATTAACAAATGAACTTTGATTCTGGAAAAATGGTGGGAATAAAAGTTTTTCTTATGCAACCAAAGCCTGAATGTCATCTATGCTAATTAGAAGAATGAGTTTATGGTGACCAATCATGAAAAGAAAGGACATTATTATGTGAATACATGTTAGTCCTAGTTGACAGATAAGCTTTAATTTTAAAAAATGGTCAAAATAGAAGCTTTTCCTATGAAACCAAAGCATCAATGCCATTTATTCCAATGAGTAGAATGAGCTTATGGTGCCCATTCATGAAAAGAAAAGAGATTATTATGTGAATCCACATTTATTTCAATTGATAGACACACTTTACTTCTAAAAAATGGTTGAAAGAGAAGCTTTTATTATAAAACTAATGCATCAATGTCATTTATCCTAATGAGTAGGATGAGTTTATAGGGCCCAATCAACAGACGAATATCGCAACGTGCCTTAGGGTGGATCCTCGCAGATCTGTAGGTGTATATGACTTAAAATATTTTTCTGAATAGGAAATGTTCTCTTGACTGAGACTTTTCCTTTGCAACATGATGAGAATGAGAAAGTATAGATTCTTGACTCGTGATACAGTGAGGGGGACCATAAGATGAATAGCTCATCTTATTGGTCTTGGATGACCATCACAAAGTGGCCAACGCTTGGAGTCACCACCAATCATTTTAGGCTAGGCATGATTAGATGCCTATTAAAACCTATGTCTTGAGTTACGAAGCTCAAAACATTGATTCCATGGTCTACGTAGTACAAAGATTCACTGTTTGGGTTCAAGAGTTGGTTACACACGATGAGGCATGAACCTCTTTGCGACGCCCAAAATCAGTACCTTATTAGCTATGTCTTATCTCAATTTTGATTCTTTCGATCTTAACTCATCACAATTTTAATATAACCCTCTTTTAATGCATGAATTTTATAGAAATACAAATCTAGATTTTGATGAAAAGATTTAATCTCATACACACCCTAGAGAGGTGGGTAATAGAGAGATTTTTAATAAGAATGACCTTTAGATTTTACTTTGAAAAATAGAATATTCCACTTTGGGCACTGGAGAGATACCCACGCGGAATATTACCTTCAGTTTTACTTGAAATGTTTTGAAAACATGCATGCAAATAATCATCATGAAGAAATCACATTAGTACGGCAACGAAGGAAGTAACATAACATAGACCATTCAATGTAATGATAAAGGAAAGAGATTGAATATTGGAATTTATTTTGCAATTGGCATTGATTATCTAGGAATAACTGAGTCAATAATTTTCAAGACGCATCTAGGTTCCTTTATTGAACGAGGTTTTCTTGACATATTCATGAAAGCCTGGGAAAGGTAAAATTTTAATTTTAGTTGAAAGATAGGGTTGGAGTATCCCTTCAAAAGATAGGGTTAGAGTATTCCTAAAAGTGACATTACCTGACACTCTTTAAAAAAGTCAAGTTGGAAAACTTAAGTTGACAAAACTTTGTGATTTAGGAAATGTGTAAGCATTTTGATGATTTTTGGCAAAAGAAATTGTTGTGAATGAGGATGGTAAAGATGCAAAATATGTTCGTACCTTGATATGAGCCTATGGGAGGTCAAGGCATGTTCTCGAGGCTAGTTGAGGTGATATGGTGACATTCGAATGTCTCATGATGAAGATCGAAAAACAACTAAATTTTGACCATAACTAAAAACAGAGGATAGCATCATGCTATCCCACTTCTAAATTTACTCTAAATTGGTTTTAAGGCCTTAGAGGGTAGAAAAGATAACTTTAGAAAGGTAACTCGACAAGGATCAATCTAAAAATATTCCCAATATCCCAAAAAGTCACTTTTTGAGGGAATAAATTTTCAAGTTCGGATTAATTATGCTATTGGCAGAGCATACGAGGGACAAGGTGTGTCAAAATTTGAAAAATTACCCCAAGCTCGTTTGGTATAGAAAAATTGCAAATGATACCTTTTTGAAAAGGGAATTCCATGAATATTTTAGGAAAAATGTTTAAAAAATTTAGAAAATTCATTTAGTAGGTCTGAAAGGCCTGATTAGAATACATATTGCTGATTCTAGGGGTTCTAGACAGTTTAGATTTGAAAAATCATAACGCCCTCGTCCAGAATGATCCGAGGGTGAATAGGACATCATTTTAAAGAAAATTTGACACACATTGAGAGAAAAATATCAAAAAATTCAAGAAAAATCATTTACAATTTCAAACTGATTTTTTAATTCACAACAGTTGTGCTGCAAGCAGGGGATATTTTTTTATTTTTCTTTGTGTTTTTGGATCCAAACTCGAGTCATTGACATTCGAACATCCATGACTGAAGGGAAAGAGTAGTGTAAGCGTCACGAACTCATTTGCACAGCCTCAAAGTAGTTTGGGATGATGAATCAGCCCATTGATCATACCACTCAAGGTTTTGACTAAAAATAAGGCACGAACATTTAGGGAACAAGTGCAAGGCCATTGTTGTTGGAAAATCAAAAGTTTTGAGCTCGTTTAATCAGGATTACAGATCTGGAAAACTTTACCTTCCTCAAGATTTTTTTATTTAACTTTAAAGAAAATGTTAAGTTCATGATAGTCCTTATTGGTTGAGGTTAGCATGCTTGGCTTGTGGAGGTTTTGAAAATCAATTTTTCTTACAGCCATCAAACATGCACTTTGACAAGAGAAGGCAACAAACATAGAAAGGGATGGCACATAACATAAATGGGGATGCTAACTTTACCAATAGTCTAGACAAAGAAAGTGTTATGCACTTTGACAAGAAAATATTATGGATGCTGAAAATGACAATGATTCATGACAAGATACAAGCTAATGTATAAATATGCTTGAAATATGTTAGGCTAATGGAGTGTTTTAGGGCTGTTTTTGGGTGTTGAGTGAAGAGCTATGGGATTGTTTTTTTTTTTATATGTGAATGTGTTTTGGAAGCTAAAAATAAGCTAGAATCTCCCCCTCCCTCAGTTAAGATATAAGTGTTCTATTTATACCAGCATTTTGGAGCCAAATTGAAGATGTTTTTGGTTATTTCTCGAAGAGGACAAAGTGATGTCATCTTGATGGCTATTGAGTGGCTGTAGGGAGCAACTTACTGCCAATGTGATGGACACAGGGTGGTTGGTTTAAATGCTAAAATGATTTTCCAGCAAATAGGGTGGCTAATGGTGATCTTGGTCAACAAACTAAGGAAAAGTAGGGTGATCATGTGACATTAACCTTTTTAATCTAATTTAGACTTCAAAAATGTTTTGATTCATTTAAAAATCCAAATTCGTAATCTGACATGGGTTTTGATCCTTTCTGATGCAAAGAAATGAGTTAAAATTGAGTTTTGGATCAATGGTGGATAAGTCAAAAATTCTCGGACCGTGGAAAATGGCTTGCATGTATCGATACATTACTGAATGTATTGATATATTTGGTCCAAAAACCTTGAGTGTATCGATACAATGAACATTGTATCGATACAATGATTATTGTATCGATGCTATGAACCATTGTATCAATTCAATGCTTTATTGTATCAATACATGTTGATGTAGCAATACATTTCTTTACAAAATGCATGTTTTGGTCTTGGCATGGCCTAGTATCGATACATGAGCTTCTGTGTCGATACATAAGCTCCTGTATTGATACATTTACATGTTATATTGATACAAATGGGGAAATTTCAAATTTTTGGATTGTTGGAGCATTGTACCAAGACATGAGAACCATGTATCGATGCATTCAAGCAAAATTATGAATTTCCTTATATCTTTTATCCCCAGACACCTTAAACTACGTCCTTTGATGCCATAACTTTGCATTTATCTTTGATATGATCTATAGGCCTTCTTGACCTCCTCAAAAAAACTTTGATGATCATTGTCCCCTCTTACGTCTTTGCCCAAGGTTGCTAAAAAAATTAGCCCAGACAAAATAAGGTGTCCACAACGAACATTGATTCTAAAAAATGGTGGGAAAAAAAGCTTTTCTTATTAAACCAAAGCATCAATGCCATTTATCCCAGTGAGGAGAATGAGTTTATGGTTCCTAACCTTGAAAAGAAAAGAGATTATTATAAGAATCGATATCTATTGCAATTGACAAATGAACTTTAATTCTAAAAAATGGTAGAAAGATAAGCCTTTCTTATGAAACCAAAGCATCAATATCTTTTATCCCAATGAGTAGAACAAGTTATGGCATCCGATCATGAAACAAAATGAGATTATTTTGTGCATCTATCTTTGTTCTATTTAAGGAATGAACTTTGACTCTAAAAAATGGTGGGAACAAAAGCTTTTCTTATGAAACCAAAGCATCCCAATGAAGAGAATGAGCTTATGGTTCCTAATAAAGAAGAGAAAGGCGATTATTATGAGAATCCATGCTTGTTTCCACTAACGAACAAACTTTAATTCTGAGGAAATTGATGGAAAGAAAAGCTTTTCATATGAAACAATGCATAAATGTCATTTATTCTAATGAAGAAAATGAGTTTATGATGCCCAATCATGAAAGGAAAGGAGATTATTATATATATCCATGTTTATCCTAATTGATAGGTGAACATTAATTTTATAGAAAATGGTGGAAGGAAAAGTTTTTCTTATAAAGCTAAAGCATCAATTCATCTATTTCAATTAGGAAAATGAGTTTACGGCTCCCAATCATGAAAAGAAAAGAGATTATTAAATAAATCCATGTTTATCCTAATTGGCAAACGAACTTTGATTTGAAAAAATGGTGGAACGAAAATCTTTTCTTATGAAACCAAAACATCAATGTCATTTATCCCAATGAGTAGAATGAGCTTGTGGTCCCAATCATGAAAAGAAAGGAGATTATTTTGTGAATCTATTTTTGTTTCAATTGACAGATGAACTATAATTCCAAAAACTGGTCAAAAGAGAAGCTTTTCTTATGAAACTAATGCATCAATGTCATTTATCCTAATGAGTAAAATGAGCTTATGGTGCCCAATCATGAAAAAAAAAGAGATTATTAAGTGAATCTTTATTTGTCCTAAAAGACATACAAACTTTGATTCTAAACAATGGTGAGAAGAAAATCTTTTCTTATGAAACCAAAGCATCAATGTCATTTATCCCAATGAGGAGAATAAGTTTATGGTTCTCAATCATGAAAAGAAAGAAGATTATTATGAGAATCCACGTTTATCTCATTATCAGATGAACTTTACTTCTATGGAAAATGGTAGAAAGAAAAGGTTTTCAAATGAAACCAAAGCATTATTGTCATTTATTCCAATGAAGAGAATGAGTTTATGGTTCCCAATAATGAAATGAAAGAAGATTATAATATGAGACCATGATTATTGTCCTAATTGACAGATGAACTTTAATTCTAAAAAATGGTGGGACAAAAAGCTTTCCCAATGAAACCAAAGCATCAATGTCATTTATCTAACTGAGGAGATTGAGTTTGCGGTTCCCATTAGTGAAAAAAAAAAGAGATTATTATGAGAATACACATGTGTCCAATTGTCGGACGAACTTTACTTCTAAGAAAAATGGCAAAAAGAGAAGTTTTTCTTTTGAAACCAAAGAATCAATGTCATTTATCCCAATGAGGAGAATGAGTTTATGGTTCCCAATTAGGAAAAGAAAGGATATTATAATAAAAATCTATGTTTGTTGCTATTGATGAATGAACTTTAATTTTAAGGAAATTGATAGAAAGAAAAGCTTTTCATATGAAACCAATGCAACAATGTCATTTATTCCAATGAAGAAAATGTGTTTACAGTGCCCAAAAATGATAGAAAAGGAGATTTTTATATGTATCCATGTTTGTCCTAATTGACAGACAGACATTAATTCGAAGAAAAATGGTGGAAGGAAAAGCAATTCTTATGAAACCAAAAAATCAATTCATTTATCTCAATAAGGAGAATGAGTTTTTGGTCCCCAATCATGAAAAGAAAGGATATTATTACTTGAATCCATGTTTATCCCGATTAACGGACGAACTTTGATTCAAAAAAATGGTGGAAAGAGAAGCTTTTCTTGTGATACCAAAGCATCAATGTCATTTATCCTAATGAGTAGAATGAGTTTATGGTGCCTAATCATGGAAAGAAAGGAGATTATGATGTGAATCTGTGTTTGTCGTAATTGACAGACAAACTTTATTCTAAAAAATGGTGGGAAGAAAAGCTTTTCCTATGAAACCAAAGCATCAATGTGATTTATCCGAATATGGAGAATAAGTTTATGGTTCCCATTCATGAAGAAAAAGAGATTAGTACGAGAATCCATGTTTGACCCATTATTGGATGAACTTTACTTCTAAGAAAAATGGTGGAAAGATAAGCTTTTCTTATGAAACCAAAGAATCAATTTTATTTATCCCAATGAGAAGAATGAGTTTACGATTCCCAATTAGGAAAAGAAAAGAGATTATTATGAGAATCCATGTTTGTCGCCACTAATGGACGAACTTTAATTCTGAGGAAATTGGTGGAAAGAAAAGCTTTTCAGATGAAACTAATGCATCAATGTCATTTATTCCAATGAAGAAATGTGTTTATGGTGCCTAATCATGAAAGAAAAGGAGATTATTATGTGTATCTATGTTTGTCCTAATTAAGAGACATACTTTAATTCTAAGGAAAATTGTGCATGGAAAGCTTTTCTTATGAAATCAAAGCATCAATTTATTTATCCCAGTAAGGAGAATGATTTTATGGTTCCTAATCATGAAAAGAAAGGAGATAATTATGTGAATATGTGTTTCTCTAAATTGAAAGATGAACTTTAATTCTAAAAAATGGTGGGAAGATAGCTTTTCTCATGAAACCAAAGCATCAATTCATTTATCTCAACCAGAAGAATGAGTTTATGGTTCCCAATATTATGTGAATCCATGTTTGTCATAATTGACGAATAAACTTTGACTCTAAAAAAGGGTAGAAAAAAAGGCTTTTCTTATGAAACCAAAGCATCCCAATAAGGAGAATGAGTTTATTGTTCCCAATCAAGAGAAAAAAGGAGATTGTTATGAGAATCCATGCTTGTCATCTTTGATGAACAGACTTTAATTCTAAGGAAATTGATGGAAAGAAAAGATTTTCATATGAAACCAATGCATTAATGTCATTTATTCCAATGAAAAAAATGTTTTTATGGTGCCCAATCATGAAAGAAAATGAGATTGTTATATGCATCCATGTTTCTCCTAATTGAGGGATAGACTTTTATTCTAAGGAAAATGGTGGAACAAAAAGCTTTTCTTATGAAACGGAAGCATCAGCTCATTTATTCTAATAAGGAGAATGAGTTTACGGTTCCTAATCATGAAAAAAAAAGAGGTAATTATGTGAATCCATGTGTCTACAAATTGACAAACAAGTTTTGATTCTAAAAAATGGCGGGAATAGAAGTTTTTCTTATAAAGCCAAAGCATTAATGTCTTTTATCCTAATAAGGGGAATGAGTTTATGGTGCCCAATCATGAAAAGAAAGGATATTATTATATGAATCCATATTAGTCCCAATTGATAAATGAACTTTAATTCTAAAAAATGGTCATAAGAGAAGCTTTTCCAATGAAACCAAAATATTAATGTCATTTATTCTTATGAATAGAATGAGTTTATTGCACCCAATCATGAAAAGAAAGGAGATTATGATGTGAATCCATGATTATCCTAATTGACAGATGAACTTTAATTTTAAAAAATGTGGGAGGAAAAGCTTTTCCAATGAAACCAAAGCATCAATGCCATTTATATGACTGAGGAGATTGAGTTTATGGTTCCCATTCGTGAAGAAAAAAGAGATTATTAGGAGAATCCACGTTTGTCCCATTGTCGGATGAAATTTACTTCTAGTAAAAATGGTGGAAAGAGAAGTTTTTCTTATGAAACCAAAGAATCAATGTCATTTATCCCAATGAAGAGAATGAGTTTATGGTTCCCAATTAGGAAAAGAAAAGAGATTATTATGAGAATCCATGTCTCTTGCCATTGACGGATGAACTTTAATTCTGAAGAAATTTATGGAAAGAAAAGCTTTTCATATGAAACCAATGCATCAATGTTATTTATTCCAATGAAGAAAATGTCTTTATGGTGCCCAATCATGAAAGAAAAGGAGATTGTAATGTAATGTGTATCCATGTTTGTCCTAATTGACAGACGGACATTAATTCTAAGGAAAATGGAGGAAGGAAAAAGCTTTTTTATGAAACCAAAGAGTCAATTCATTTATCCTAATAAGGAGAATGAGTTTATGGTTTGTAATCAAGAAAAGAAATGATGTTATTATGTGAATACATATTTATCCCAATTGATAGACAAACTTTGATTCAAAAAAATGGTGAAAAGAAAAGCTTTTCTTGTGAAACCAAAGCATCAATGTCATTTATCCAAATGAGGAGAATGAGTTTATGGTTCCCATTCATGAAAAAAAGAGATTATTATGAGAATCCACGTTTGTCCCATTATCGAATGAACTTTACTTCTAAGAAAAATGGTGGAAAGATAAGCTTTTCTTATGAAGCCAAAGAATCAATGTCATTTATCCTAATAAGGAGAATGAGTTTATGGTCCCCAATTAGGAAAAGAAAAAAGATTATTATGAGAATCCATGTTTGTTGCCATTGATGGATGAACTTTAATTTTGAGGAGATTGGTGGAAAGAAAGGCTTTTCATATGAAACTAATGCATCTTTTTCATTTATTCTGATGAAGAATATGTGTTTATAGTGCCTAATCATGAAAGGAAAGGAGATTATTATGTGTATTCATGTTTATCCTAATTGAGGGATGGACTTTAATTCTAATAAAAATTATGGTGGGAAAGCTTTTCTTATGAAATCAAAGCATCAATTTATTTATCCTAGTGAGGGGAACCAGTTTATGGTTCCCAATCATGAAACGAAAGGAGAAAATTATATGAGTCTATGTTTCACCAAATTAAAAGATGAACTTTAATTATAAAAAACAGTGGGAAAAGGCTTTTCTTATGAAACCAAAGCATCAATTCATTTATCCCAATGAGAAGAATGAGTTTGTGGTTTCCAATCATAAAAAGAAAGGAGATTATTATGTGAATTCGTGTTTGTTATAATTGATGAATGAACTCTGACTCTAAGAAATGGTGGAAAGAAAACCTTTTCTTATGAAACCAAAGCAACCCAATGAGGAGATTGAGTTTATGGTTCCCAATCAAGATAAGAAAGGAGATTATTATGAGAAACCATATTTGTCGCCATTGATGGACAAACTTTAATTCTAAGGAAATTAACAGAAAAAAAAGCTTTTCATATGAAACCAATGCATCAATGTCATTTATTCTAATGAAAAAAATGTGTTTACGGTGCCCAATCATGAAAGAAAAGGAGATTATTATGTGTATCCATGTTTGCCCTAATTGATAAATGGACTTATATTCTAAGAAAATGGTGGAAGGAAAAACTTTTCTTATGAAACTGAAGCATCAATTCATTTATCCTAATGAGGAGAATGAGTTTATGGCTCCTAATCATGTAAAGAAAAGAGATAGTTATGTGAACCTGTGTTTCTCCAAATTGACAGATGAACTTTGATTCTAAAAAATAATAGGAATAACAATTTTTCTTATGACACCGAAGAATCAATGTCGTTTATCCTAATAAGGAGAATGAGTTTACGATGCCCAATCATGAAAAGAAATCGGATTATTCTATGAATCCGTATTAGTCCCAATTGACAAACAAACTTTAATTCTAAAAAATGGCCAAAAGAGAAGCTTTTCCAATGAAACCAAAACATCAATGTTATTTATCCCAATGAGAAGAATGAGCTTATAGTTCTCAATCATGAGAAGAAATGAGATTATTATGTGAATCCTTGTTTGTTTCAATTGACAGACGAATCTTTAATTCTAAAAAATGGTTGAAAAAGAAGCTTTTCCTATGAACCTAATGCATCAATGTCATTGATCCTAATGAGTAGAATAAGGTTATCGTGCCCAATCATGAAAAGAAATGAGGTTATTATGTGAATCTATGTTTGTCATAGTCAACATACGAACTTTATTTCTAAAAAATGGTAGGAGAAAAAGCTTTTCTTATGAAACCAAAGAATCAATGTCATTTATCCCATTAAGGATAACGAGTTTATGTTCCCAATCATGAAAAAAAAAGGTTATTATAAGAATCCATGTCTTCCCATCATTGGATAAACTTTGCTTACAAGAAAAATGGTGGAAAGACAAGTTTTTCTTGTGAAACCAAAGCATCAATGTCATTTATCCTAGTGAGGAGAATGAGTTTATGGTGCCTAAACATAAAAAGAAATGATATTATTATTTGAATCTGTCCCAAATGACAAATGAACTTTAATTCTAAAAAATAATGGAAAGAGAAGGTTTTCTTATGCAACCAAAGCATCAATGTCATTTACCTCAATGAGGACAATGAGTTTATGGTGCCCAATCATGATAAGAAAGGAAATTATTATATGAATCCGTGTTTGTCGTAATTGATGAATGAACTTTGACTCTAAAAAAATGGTGGGAAAAAAAGCTTTACTTATGAAACCAAAGCATCCCAATAAGGAGAATGAGTTTATGGTTCCCAACAAAAGATAAAAAAAGAGATTATTATGAGAATCCATGCTTGTCACAATTGATAGAACTTTAATTCTAAGGGAATTGATTAAAAGAAAAGCTTTTCCAATGCATCAATGTCATTTATTCCAGTGAAGAAAATGTGTTTATGGTGCCCAATGATGAAAAGAAAGGAGATTGTTATGTGCATCCATATTTGTCTTAATTGATGGATGGACTTTTATTTTGAGAAAAAATGGTGGAAGGAAAAGCTTTTCTTGTGAAACCAAAGCATCAATGTCATTTATCCCAATGAGGAGAATAAGTTTATAGTGCCCAATCACGAACAAAAAGGAGATAGATTATTCTATGAATCCATGTTAGTCCCAATTGCCAAATAAACTTCAATTATAAAAAATGGTCCGAAGATAAGCTTTTGCAGTAAAACCAAAACATCAATGTCATTTATCCCAATGAGTAGAGTGAGCTTATGGTGCCCAATCATGAAATAAAAGGAGATTATTATGTGAATTCATGTTTGTTGCAATTCATAGAAAAACTTTAATTCTAAAAAATAGTTGAAAGAGAAACCTTTCCTATGAAGCTAATGCATCAATGTCATTTATCCTAATGAGTTAAATGAGCTTATAGTGCCTAATAATGAAAACAAAGGAGATTATTATGTGAATCTATGTTTATCCTAATTGACAAATAAATCCTTGACTCTAAAAAAGGGTGGGAAGAAAAGCTTTTCTTATGAAACCAAAGCATTAATGTCATTTATTGCAATTAGGAGAAGGAGTTTATGGGTCCTAATCATGAAAAAAAATGAGATTATTATGAGAATCCATATTTGTCCAATTGTCGAATGAACTTTTCTAAGAAAAATGGTGGAAAAACAAGCTTTTCTTGTGAAATCAAAGCATCAATGTCATTTATCCTAATGAGGAGAGTGAGTTTATGGTGCCTAATCATAAAAAGAAAGGAGATGATTATGTGAATCCGTATTTGTCCCAATTGATAAATGAACTTTAATTCTAAAAAATGGTGGAAAGAGAAGCTTTTCTTTTGAAACAAAAGCATCAATGTCATTTATCCTAATGAGTAGAATGAGTTTATGGCACCTAATCATAAAAAAAAATGAGATTATTATGTGAATCCATCTTCGTCCTAATTAAGAGACGAACTTTGATTCTAAAAACTAGTGGGAAGAAAAGCTTTTCTTATGAAACCAAACCATCAATGCCATTTATCTCAATAAGGTGAATGAGTTTATGGTTCCCAATCAAGAAAGATAAAGAGATTATTATGAGAATCCATGTTTGTTGCCATTAATAGATGAAATTTAATTCTAAGGAAATTGATGGAAAAAAA
This sequence comes from Adansonia grandidieri, assembly GCA_038382065.1. NCBI lineage: Eukaryota > Viridiplantae > Streptophyta > Magnoliopsida > Malvales > Malvaceae > Adansonia > Adansonia grandidieri. The sequence goes on along the minus strand of JBBYHK010093256.1, from coordinate 94,087 downwards.
AACCTTTTCATATGAAACCAATGCATCAATGTCATTTATTCTGATGAAGAAGATGTGTTTGTAGTGCTCGATCATGAATATTATTATGTGAATCCATGTTTCTCCCAGTTGACAAATAGACCTTAATTCTAAGGAAAATGGTGGAAGGAAAAGCTTTTCGTATGAAACCAAAGCATCAATCCATTTACCCCAATATGGAGAATGAGTTTATGGTTCCTAATCGTGAAAAGAAAGAAGATTATTATGTAAAGCTATGTTTATCCCAACTAATAGATGAACTTTGATTCGACAAAATGGTGGAAGAAAAGCTTTTCTTATGAAACCAAAGCATCAATGTCATTTATCCTAATTAGTAGAGCGAGTTTATATTGCCCAATCATGAAAAAAAAGAGATTATTATGTGAATCTGTGTTTGTTTCAATTGACAGACAAATTTTAATTCTAAAAACTAGTCAAAAAAAAAGCTTTTCTTATGAAACTAATGCATTAATGTTATTTATCCCAATGAGTGGAACGAACTTATGATGCCCAAAAATGAAAAAAAAAAAGATTATTATGTGAATCTGTGTTTATCCCCATATACAGACAAACTTTGATTTTAAACAATGGTGGGAAGAAAAGCTATTCTTATGAAACCAAAACATCAATGTCATTTACCCCAATAAGGAAAACAAGTTTATGGTTCCCAATCATGAAAGAAAAAGAGATTATTATAAGAATCCACATTCATTCCATTGCCAGACTAACTTTACTTCGAAGGAAAATGGTAGAAAGACAAGGTTTTCAAATAAAACCAAAGCATTAATGTCATTTATCCTAGTAAGGAGAATGAGTTTATGGTACCTAATCACGAAAAAAAAAAAGATTATTATATGAATCCATGTTTATCCTAGTTCACAAATGGACTTTAATTCTAAAAAAAGGTGGAAAAAGAAGCTTTTCTTGTAAAACCAAAGCATTAATGTCATTTATCCTAATGAATAGAATGAGTTTATGGCACCCAATCATTAAAAAAAGAGATTATTATATTAATTCATGTCTGTCCTAATTGATAGATGAACTTTAATTCTAAAAAATGGTAGGAAGAAAAGCTTTTCCTATGAAACCAAAGTATTAATGCCATTTATCTGAATTAAGAGAATAAGTTTATGGTTCCTATTCATGAAAAAAAATAGATTATTACGAGAATCCACATTTGTCCCATTATCAGATTAACTTTACTTCTGAGAAAAGGAGGAAACAAAAGCTTTTCAAATAAAACTAAAGCATCAATGTCATTTATCCCAATGAGGAGAATGAGTTTATGATGCCCAAACATGAAAAGAAAGGAGATTATTGCATGAATTTGTGTTTGACACAATTGACAAACAAACTTTAATTCTAAAAAATAGTGGAAAGAGAAGCTTTTCTTATGAAACCAAAGCATCAATGTCATTTATCCCATTAATGAGAATAAGTTCTTGGCCCCCAATCAAGAAAAGAAAAGAGATTATTATGAGAATCCATATTTGTTGCCAATGACAAACAAACTTTAATTCAAAGGAATTTGATAGAAAAAAAAAGCTTTTTAAATGAAACCAAAGTGTCAATGTCATTTATCCCAATGAGGAGAATGAGTTTATGGTGCCCAAACATGAAAAAAAGGAGATTATTATGCAAATTTGTGTTTGTCCCAATTGAGAAACAAACTTTAATTCTAAAAAATGGTGGACACATGAGCTTTTCTTATGAAACCAAAGCATCAATGTCATTTATCCTAATGAGGAGAATGAGTTTATGATGCCCAATCTTGAAAAGAAAGGAGATTATTATGGGAATACTTTTTTGTCGTAATTGACGAATGAACTTTGACTCTAAAAAATGGTGGGAAGAAAAGCTTTTCTTATGAAACCAAAGCATCCCATAGAGGAGAATGAGTTAATGGTTCCTAATCCAGACAAGAAAGGGGATTGTTATAAGAATCCATGTTTGTCGCCATTGACAGATGAACTTTAGTTCTAAGGAAATTGATGGAAAGAAAAGCTTTTCATTTGATACCAATGCATCAATGTCATTTATCCCAATAAGGAGAATGAGTTCATGGTGCCCAATCATGAAAAGAAAGAAGATTATTTTATGAATCTGTGTTAGTCCTAATTGACAGATGAACTTTAATTCTAAAATGTGGTTGAAAGAAAAGCTTTTCCAATGAAACCAAAACATCAATGTCAATTATCCCAATTAGTAGAATGAGCTTACGATGCCCAATCATGAAAAGAAATGAGATTATTATATGAACTATGTTTGCTTCAATTGAGAAACGAACTTTAATTATAAAAAATGGTTAAAAGAAAAGCGTTTCCTTTTAAGCTAATGCATCACTTGCATTTATCCTGATAAGTAGAATGAGCTTATGGTGCCCAATCATGAAAAGAAAGGATATTATTATGTGAATTTATGTTTGTCCTAATCAACAAACGAACTTTGATTCTAAATAATTGTAGGAAGAAATGCTTTTCTTATGAAACCAAAGCATCAATGTCATTTATCCCAGTGAAGAGAATGAGTTTGTGGTTCCTAATCTCGAAAAAAAATGAGATTATCCCCACTGTCGGACAAACTTTGCCCCTAAGAAAAATGGTGGAAAGATAAGCTTTCTTGTGAAACCAAAGCATCAATGTCATTTATTCCAACAAGGAGAATGAGTTTATGGGGCCTAATCATGAAAAGAAAGGAGATTATTATATGAGTCGGTGTTTGTCCTAATTGATAAATAAACTTTAATTCTAAAAAATGGTTGAATGACAAGATTTTTTTTATTAAACAAATGCACCGATGTCACTTATCCTAATGAGTAAAATTAGTTTATGGTGCCCAATCGTGAAAAGAAATGAGATTATTATGTGAATCCATGCTTGTTCTAATTGACAAACGAACTTTAATTCTAAAAAATGGTGGAAAGAGAAGCTTTTCTAGTGAAACCAAAGCATCAATGTCATTTATCCCAATAAGGAGAATAAGTTTATGGTTTGCAAACATGAAAAGGAAGGAGACTATTTTGTGAATTTGTGTTTGTCCCAATCAAAAAATGAACTTTAATTCTAATAAATGGTGGAAAGAGAAGCTTTTCTTATGAAACCAAAGCATCAATGTCATTTATCCCAAGGAGTGGAACGAGTTTATGGTGGTTAATCATGAAAAAAAAAGAGATTATTATGTGAATCTGTGTTTAATGCAATTGACAAGCGAACTTTAATTCTAAAAAATGGTGGAAAGAGAAGCTTTTCTTATGAAACCAATGCGTCAATGTCATGTATCCCAATAAGAAGAATTAGTTCTTGGCCCCTAATCAAGAAAAGAAATTAGATTGTTATGAGAATCCATGTTTATCGTCATTGACAGATGAACTTTAATTTAAAGGAAATTAGTGGAAAAAAAGCTTTTTAAATAAAATCAAAGCATCAATGTCATTTGTCCCAATGAGGAGAATTAGTTTATGGTGCCCAAAGATGAAAAGAAAAGAGATTATTATGTGAATCTGTGTTTGTCCCAACTGACAAATGAACGTTAATTCTAAAAAATGATGGAAAGAAAGTTTTTTTTAATGAAATCTAAGCATCAATGCCATTTATCCCAAGGATTAGAATGAGTTTATGGTGCTCAATCATGAAAAAAAAGAGATTATTATGTGAATTTGTCTTTGCCCAAATTGACAGACAAACATTGATTCTAAAAAATAGTGGGAAGAAAGGCTATTCTTATGAAATGAAAGCATCAATTTCATTTATTTCAATGAGGAGAATGAGTTTATGGTTCCCAATCATGAAAGGAAAGGAGATTATTAAGAGAATCCACGTTCGTCCTATTGTCGGATGAACTTTACTTCTAAGGAAAACGGTAGAAAGATAAAGTTTTCAAATGACACCAAAGCATCAACATCATTTATCCCAAAGAGGAGAATGAGTTTATGATGCCCAATTATGAAAATAAAGGAGATTATTATGTAAATCCAAGTTTGTCTCAGTTGACAAAGGAACTTTAATTCTAAAAAATGGTGGAAGGATAAACTTTTCTTGTGAAACCAAAGCATTAATGGCATTTATCCCAATGAGTGGAATGACTTTATGGCACCCAATCATGAAAAGTAAGGAGATTATGATGTGAATCTGTGTTTGTCCTAATTGACAGATGAACTTTAATTCTAAAAAATGGAGGGAAGAAAAGCTTTTCCTATGAAACCAAAGCATCAATGTCATTTATCTAAATGGGGAAAATGAGTTTATGGTTCCCATTCATGAAAAAAAGAGATCAATATGAGAATCCATGTTTGTCCCATTATCAGACGAACTTTACTTCTAAGAAAAATGGTGGAAAGAGAAGCTTTTCTTATGAAACCAAAGAATCAATGTCATTTATCCCAATGAGGAGAATGAGTTTATGGATCCTAATCAGAAAAAGAAAGGAGATTGTTATGAGAATCCATATTTGTTGCCATTGACGGTTGAACTTTAATTCTAAAGAAATTGATGGAAATAAAATCTTTTCATATGAAACCAAAGAATCAATGTCATTTATTCCAATGAAGAAAATGTTTTTATGGTGCCCAATCATGAGAGGAAAGGAGATTATTATGTGTATCCACGATTGTCCCAATTAAGGTACAGACTTTAATTTTAAGGAAAATTGGGATGGAAAAGCTTTTTTGATGAAACAAATCATCAATGTCATTTATCCCAATAAGGAGAATAAGTTTATGGTTCCCAATCAAGGAAAAAAAGGAGATTATTATGAGAATCTATGTTTGTCATCATTGATGGACGTACTTCAATTTTAAGGAAATTAATGGAAAGAAAAGCTTTTCATATGATACCAATGCATCAATGTCATTTATTCCAATGAAAAAAATTATTTTTTATGGTGCCTAATAATGAAAGGAAAGGAGATTATTATATGTATCCATGTTTGTTCCAATTGATGGGTGGACTTTAATTCTAAGGAAAATAGTAAAAGAAAAAGCTTTTCTTATGAAACCAAAGCATCAATTCATTTATCCCAATGAGGAGAATGAGTTTAAGGTGCCCAATCATGAAAAGGAAAGAGTATATTATGTGAACCCATGTTTGTTCCAATTGACAACTGAACTTTAATTCTAAAAAATGGCGAAAAAAGAAGCTTTTCTTATGAAACCAAAGCATCAACGTCATTTATCCTATTGAGTAGAATGAGTTTATAGTGCTCAATTATGAAAAAAAAAAAGAGATTATTATATGAATTCCTTGTTGACAAATGAACATTGATTCTAAAAATTGGTCAGAAGAAAGGCTATTCTTATGAAATGGAAGCGTCAATGTCATTTATCCCAACAAGGAGAATGAGTTTACGATTCCCAATCAAGAAAACAAAGAAGATTACTATAAGACTCCATGTTTGCCGCCTATGACGGACAAACTTCAATTTGAAGGAAATTGATAGAAAAAAAAGCTTTTTAAATGAAACAAAAGCATCAATGTCATTTATCCTAATGAGGAGAATGAGCATATGGTGCCCAAATATGAAAAGAAATGAGATTATTATGTTAATCTATGTTTGTCCCAATTGACAAACGAACTTTAATTCTAAAAAAGGGTGAAAAGAAAAGCTTTTCTTATGAAACCAAAGCATTAATGCCATTTATCCCAATAAGTAGGACGAGTTCTTAGCCCCCAATCATGAAATGAAAGGAGATTATTATGTGAATCTGTGTTTATCCTAATTGACGAATGACCATTAATTCTAAAAAATGGCAGAAAAAGAGGTTTTCTTATGAAATCAAAGCTTCAATGTCATTTATCCTAATGAATAAAATGAGTTTATGGTGTTTAATCATGAAAACAAATAGATTATTATCTAAATCTGTCTTTGTCCTGATTGACAGATGAACTTTGATTCTGAAAAAAAGTGGGAAGAAAAGCTTTTCTTATGAAGCCAAAGCATCAATGTCATTATCCCAATAAGGAGAATAAGTTTATGGTTCCCAAACATGAAAAGTAAGGAGATTATTATGTTATTGTGTTTGTCCCAATTGACAAACAAACTTTAATTCTAAAAAATGGTAGAAAGAGAATATTTTCTTATGAATCTAAAGCATCAATGTCATTTATCCTGATGAGGATAATGATTTTATAGTGCCCAATCATGAAAAAAAAAAGAGATTATTACGTGAATCCACGTATGTCCCAATTGACAAATGAACTTTAATTCAAACAATGGTGAAACAAAAGCTTTTCTAGTGAAGCCAAAGCATCAATTTCATTTATCCCAATGAGGAGAATGAGTTTATGGTGCCCAATCATGAAAAAAAAGGACATTATTATGTGAATCCATGCTTGTCCCAATTGACAAATGAACTTTAATTCTAAAAAATGGTGGAAAGAAAAATGAAAGCATCAATGTCATTTATCCCAATAAGTAGAACGAGTTTTTGGCGTCCAATCATGAAAGGAAAGGAGATTATTACTTGAATCTGTGTTTGTCCTGATTGACATACGAACTTTGATTCAAAAAAATGGTGGGAAAAAAAGCTTTTTAAATGAAACCAAGGCATTAATGTCATTTATACTAATGAAGAAAGTGAGTTTATGGTGCCCAATCATGAAAACAAAAGAGATTATTATGTGAATCCTTGTTTGTTATAATTGACAAATGAACTTTAACTCCAAAAAATAGTGGAAAGAGAGGTTTTCTTATGAAATCAAAGCTTCAATGTCATTTATCCCAATAAGTAGAATGAGCTCATGGTGTCCAATCATGTAAAAAAAAGAGATTATTATTTGAATCCTCTTTGTCCTAATCACATATGAACTTTGACTTTAAAAAAGGTGGGAAGAAAAGCTTTTCTTTTGAAACCAAAGCATCAATGTAATTTATCCTAATAAGGGGAATGGGTTTATGGTTCCCAATCAAGGAAAGAAAGGAAATTATTGTGAGAATCCATGTTTGTCGCCAATGACAGATGAACTTTAAATCAAAGGAAATTGATGGCAAAAAAGGCTTTTTAAATGAAAGGGGATTATTATGTGAATCTGTGTTTGTCGTAATTGACAAATAAATTTTAATTCTAAAAAATGGTGGAAAGAGAAGATTTTCTTATGAAATCAAAGCACCAATGTGATTTATCCCAATAAGTAGAACGAGTTCTTAGCCCCCAATCATGAAAAGAAAGAAGATTATTATCTGAATCCGTGTTTGTCCTAATTGAAAAATGAGCTTCAATTGTAAAAAATGGAGGAAAAACAAGCTTTTCTTATGAAATCAAAGCATCAATGTCATTTATCCCAAAGAGTAGAATGAGTTTATGATGTCCAATCATGATAAATAATAGATTATTATGTGAATCTGTCTTTGTCCTAATTGACAAACAAACTTTGATTCTAAAAAATGGTGGGGAGGAAAGCTTTTCTTATGAAATCAAAGCATCAATATCATTTACCCAATGAGGAGAATGAGTTTACGGTTCCCAATCAAGAGGAAAAAGGATATTATTATGAGAAAATCCATGTTTGTCACCAATGACGTACGAACTTCAATTCAAAGGAAATTGATGGAAAAAAAGCTTTTTCAATGAAACCAAAGTATCAATGTCATTTATCCCAATGAGGAGAATGAATTTATGGTGCCCAAACATGAAAAGAAAGGAGATTATTATGTGAATCTGTGTGTGTCCCAATTGGTAAACGAACTTTAATTCTAAAAAATAGCGAAAAGAGAAGCTTTTCCTATGAAACTAAAGCATCAACGTCATTTATCCCAATAAGTAGAACGAGTTCTTGGCCCCCAATAATGAAAAAAAAGGAGATCATTATGTGAATCCGTGTTTGTCCCAATTGACAAACGAACATTAATGCAAAAAAATAGAGGGAAGAAAAGTTTTTTAAATAAAACCAAAACATCAATGTCATTTATCCCAATAAAGAGAATGAGTTTATGGTGCCCGATTATTTAAAGAAAGGAGATTATTACATGAATTTGTGTTTGTCCTAATTAACAAACAAACTTTAATTTTAAAAAATGGCAGAAAAAGAAGCTTTTATGAAGAAATCAAAGCATCAATGTCATTTATCCCGATAAGTAGAATGAGTTCATAGTGCCTAATCATGAAAAAAAGGATTATTATGTGAATCCATCTTTGTCCTAATTGACAAATGAACTTTTATTCTAGAAAATGTGGGAAGAAAAGCTTTTCCTATGAAACCAAAGCACCAATGTTATTTATCCCAATGAGAAGAATGAGTTTATTATGCCCAATCATGAAAAGAAAAGAGATTGTTATGTGAATCTGTGTTTGTCCCAATTGGCAAACGAACTTCAATTCTAAAAAATGGCAGAAAAAAAAGCTTTTTTTATGAAATTAAAGCATCAATGTCGTTTATCCCAATGAGCGGAACGAGTTTATAGTGTCCAATCATGAGAAAAAAGAGATTAGTTATTGAATACATCTTTGTCCTCATTGACAGATGAACTTTAATTCTAAAAAATAGTGGGAAGGAAAGCTTTTCTTATGAAACCAAAGCACGAATGTCATTTATCCCAATAAGGAGAATGAGTTTAAGGTTCCCAATAAAGGAAAAAAAAAGATTGTCATGAGAATCCATGTTTGTCGCCAATGACAGATGAACTTTAATTCAAAGGAAATTGATAGAAAAAAAAAGTTTTTTAAATGAAACAAAAACATCAATGTCATTTATCCCAATGACTAGAATGAGTTAATGGTGTCCAATCATGAAAAAAAAAGAAAATTAGTCTGTGAATACGTCTTTGTCCTCATTAACAAACAAACTTTGATTCTAAAAAATGGTAGGAAGAAAAGCTTTTCTTATGAAACCAAAGCATAAATGCCATTTATCCTAATGAGAAGAATAAGTTTACAGGTCCCAATCAAGAAAAAAAAGCAGATTATCATAGAATCCATGTTTGTCGCTAATGACAGATGAACTTAATTCGAAGGAAATTGATGTAAAGAAAGCTTTTTAAATGAAACCAAAGCATCAATGTCATTTATCCCAATGAGGAGAATGAATTTATGGTGCCTAAACATGAAAAGAAAAGACGTTATTACATGAATCTATGTTTGTCTCAATTGACAAACGCACTTTAATTCTAAAAAATGGCGGGAAGAGAGGTTTTTCTTACAAAATCAAAGCATCAATATCTTTATTCCAATAAGTAGAATAAGTTCTTAGCCCCCAATCATAAAATGAAAGGACATTATTATGTGAATCTGTTTTTGTCCCGATTGATAGATGAACTTTGATTCTAAAAAATGGAGGGAAAAAGCTTTTTAAATGAAACCAAACCATCAATGTCATTTATGCAAATAAGGAGAATGAGTTTATTATGCCCAACCATGAAAAGAAAAGAGATTATTACGTGAATCTGTGTTTGTCCCAATTGACAAATGAACTTTAATTCTAAAAAATGGAAGAAAGAGAAGCTTTTCTTATGAAATCAAAGCATCAATGTCATTTATCCCAATGAGTAGAACAAGTTTGTGGAGCCTAATCATGAAAAAAAAAGATTATTATGTGAATACATCTTTGTTCTAATTGGCAGACGAACTTTAATTCTAAAAAATGGTGGGAAGAAAAACTTTTCTTATGAAACCAAAGTATCAATGTCATTTATCCCAATAAGGAGAATGAGTTTACGGTTCCCAATCAAGAAAAGATAGGAGATTATTATGAGAATCCATGTTTGTCATTAATGACTAATGAACTTTAGTTCGAAGGAAATTGATGGAAAAAAAGCTTTTTAATTGGAACTAAAGCATCAATGTCATTTATCCCAATAAGGAGAATGAGTTTATTGTGCCCAAACATGAAAAAAAAAGGATTATTATGTGAATCTATATATGTCCTGATTGAAAAACAAACTGCAATTCTAAAAAATGGTAGAAAGAAAAGCTTTTCTCATGAGACCAAAGTATTAATGTCATTTATCCTAATAAGTAAAATGAGTTTTTGGGCCCCAATCATGAAATAAAAGGAGATTATTATGTAAATCTATGTTTGTCCAAATTTACAAACGAATTTTGATTCTAAAAACCAGTAGGAAGAAAAGCTTTTTAAATGAAAACAAAGCATTAGTGTAGTTTATCCTTATAAGTAGAACAAGTTTTTGGCCCCCAATCACGAAAAGAAAGGAGATTATTATGTGAATCCATGTTCGTCCCAATTGATAAATCAACTTTAATTCTAAAAAATAGCAGAAAGGGAAGCTATTCTTATGAAATCAAAGCATCAATGTCATTTATCCCAATGAGTAAAACCAATTTATGGTGTCAAATCATGAAAAAAAGAAAGATTATTATCTGAATTCGTGTTTTTTCCAATTGACAAATAAACTTTAATTGTAAAATATGGTGTTTCATATGAAATCAAAGCATTAATGTCATTTATCCTAAAGAGTAGAACAAGTTTATGGTGCCCAATCATTAAAAAAAGGAGATTATTATATGAATCCATTTTTGTCTTAATTGATAGATGAACTTTGATTCTAAAAAATGGTGAAAAAAAAGCTTTTTTATGAAACCAAAGCGTCAATGTCATTTATCCCAAGGAGGAGAATGAGATTATGGCTCCTAATCAAGAAATGAAAGAAGATTATTATGTGAATCCATGTTTGTCGCTAATGATAGACAAACTTTAATTCAAAGGAAATTGAGGGAAAGAAAATCTTTCTAAATTAAAGCATCAATGTCATTTATCCTAATGAGGAAAATGAGTTATTATGCCAAACATGAAAAGAAAGGAGATTATTATGTGAATCTGTGCTTGTCCTAATTGATAAAGGGACTTTTAATTCTAAAAAATGGTGGAAAAAGAAGCATTTCTTATGAAACCAAAGCATTAATGCCATTTATCCCAATAAGTAGAACAAGTTCTTGGCCCTCAATCATGAAGAGAAAGTAGATTATTATGTGAACCCGTGTTTGCCCTAATTAATAAATGAGCTTTAATTCTAAACAATGGCAGAAAGAAAAGCTGTTCTTATGAAATCAAAGCATCAATGTCATTTTTTCCATTGAGTAGAATGAGTTTATGGTGTCCAATCATGAAAAACAGGGAGATTATTATGTGATCTATCTTTGTCCTAATTGATAGACAAACTTTGATTCTAAAAAATGGTGGGAAGGAAAGCTTTTCTTATAAAATGAAAGCATCAATGTCATTTATCCCAATGAAGAGAATGAGTTTACAATTCCCAATCAAGCAAAAAAGGAGATTATCACAAGAGTCCAAGTTTATCACCAATGACTGATGAACTTTAATTCAAAAGAGATTAATGGAAAAAAAGCTTTTTAATTGAAAAGCATCAATGCCATTTATCCCAACGAGGAGAATAAGTTTATGGTGACCAAACATAAAAAGAAATGAGATTATTATGTGAATCTGTATTTCTCTTTGTTGAAAAACAAACTTTAATTCTAACAATGGTTGAAAGAGAAGCTTTTCTTATGAAACCAAAGCATTACTGTCATTTATCCTAACAAGTAGAATGAGTTCTTGGCCCCTAATCATGAAAAGAAAAAAGATTATTATGTGAATCTGTGTTTGTCCAAATTTACAAATGAACTTTGATTCTAAAAAATGGTGGGAAGAAAAGCTTTTTAAATAAAAGCAAAGCATCAATGTCATTTATCCTAATGATGGGTTTATAGTGCCCAATCATGAAAAGAAAGGAGATTATTATGTGAATCCTTGTTTGTTCCAATTGACAAAAGAGCTTTAATTCTAAAAAATGGCAGAAATAAAAGCTATTCTCATGAAATCAAAGCATTAATGTCATTTATCCTAATGAGTAGAATGAGTTTATAGTGTCCAATCATGAGAAAAAAGAGATTATTATGTGAATTGTGTTTGTCTCAATTGACAAACAAACTTTAATTCTAAAAAATGGTGGAAAGAGAAGCTTTTTAAATGAAACCGAAGCATCAGTGTCATTTATCCTAATAAGTAGAATGAGTTCTTGGCCCCCAATCACGAAAAGAAAGGAGATTTTTATGTGAATCCATGTTCGTCCTAATTGATAAATCAGTTTTAATTCTAAAAAATGGTGAAAAGATAAGCTGTTCTTGTGAAATTAAAGCATCAATGCCATTTATCTCAATGAGTAGAACCAATTTATAGTGTCTAATTATGAAAAGAAAAGAGATTATTATCTAAATTTGTGTTTGTCCCAATTGACAAATAAACTTTAATTCTAAAATATGGCGGGAAGAAAAGCTTTTCATGTTAAATCAAAGCATCTCATTTATCCTAAAGAGTAGAACAAGTTTATGGTACCCAATCATTAGAAAAAGAATATTATTATGCGAATCTGTTTTTGTCCTAATTGATAGATGAACTTTGATTCTAAAAATGGCGGGAAGAAAAGCTTTTCTTATGAAACCAAAGCATCAATGTCATTTATCCTAATGAGGAGAATGAATTTATGGTTCCCAATCAAGAAAAGAAAAAAGATTTATTATGAGAATCCATGTTTGTTGCCAATGATGGACGAAGTTTAATTCAAAGGAAATTGAGGGAAAGAAAATATTTTTAAATGAAACCAAAGCATCAATGTCATTTATCCCAATAAGGAGAATGAGTTACAATACCCAAACATGAAAAGAAAAGAGATTATCATGTGAATCTGTGTTTGTCCTAATTGGCAAACGAACTTTAATTCTAAAAAATGGTGGAAAAAGAAGCTTTTCTTATGAAACCAAAGCATTAATGCCATTTATCCCAATAAGCAGAATGAGTTCTTGGCCCTCAATCATGAAAAGAGAGCATATTATTATGTGAATCCATGTTTGTCCCAATTGACAAACAAGATTTAATTCTAAAAAATGGCAAAAAGAGAAGCTATTCTTATGAAATCAAAGCATCAATGCCATTTATCCCAATGAGTAGAACGAGTTTATGGTGTCCAATGATGAAAAAAAAAGAGATTGTTATGTGAATCCATCTTTGTCCTAATTGACAGATGAACTTTGATTTTAAAAAATGCTGGGAAAGAAAGCTTTTCTTATGAAACAAAAGCATCAATGTTATTTATCCCAATGAGGAGAATGAGTTTACGATTCCTACTTAAGAAAAAAAAGGAGATTATCATAAGAATCGATGTTTGTCGCTAATGACATATAAACTTCAGCTTGAAGGAAATTAATGGAGAAAAAGCTTTTTAAACAAAACCAAACCATCAATGTCATTTATCCTAACAAGGAGAATGAGTTTATGGAGCCCAAACATGAAAGGAAAGGAGGTTATTACGTGAATCTATGTTTGTCTCAATTATCAAATGAGCTTTAGTTCTAAAAAATTATGGAAATAAAAGCTTTTCTTAATTAAACCAAAGCATCAATGTCATTTATTCCAATAAGTAGAATGCGCTTTTGACCCTCAATCATGAAGCAAAAGGAGATTATTATGTGAATTTGTGTTTCACCTAATTAATAGGCGAACTTTGATTCTAAAAAATGGTGGAAAGAAAGCCTTTTCAAATGAAACCAAACCATCAATGTCATTTATCCCAATGAGGAGAATGAGTTTATTATGCCCAATCATGAAAAGAAAAGAGACTATTTTGTGAATCCATGTTTGTCCCAATTGAGAAACAAGCTTTACTTCTAAAAAAATTGTAGAAATAGAATCTTTTCCTATGAAATCAAAGCATCAGTGTCCTTTATCCCAATGACTAGTATGAGTTTATGGTGCCCAATCACAAAAAAAAAGAGATTACTATGTGAATCTATCTTTGTTCTAATTGATAGATGAACTTTGATTCTAAAAAATGGTGGGAAGAAAAGCTTTTCTTATGAAACCAAAGCATCAATGTCATTCATCCCAATGAGGAGAATGAGTTTACAGTTCCCAATCAAGAAAAGAAAGGAGATTATTATGAGAATCCATATTTGTCACCAATGACTGATGAACTTTAACCCAAAGGAAATTGATGAAAAAAAAGCTTTTTAAATAAAACCAAAGCATCAATGTCATTTATCCCAACAAGGAAAATGAGTTTATGGTGCCCAAACATAAAAAGAATGGAGATTGTATGTGAATCTGTATTTGTCCTAATTGAGAAACGAATTTTAATTCTAAAAAATGGCAGAAAGAGAAGCTTTTCTTCTGAAACCAAAGCTGTGTTTGTTTGCGAAAAGAAAAGAGATTATTATGTGAATCCGAGCTTGTCCTAATTAACATATGAACTTTGATTCTAAAAAATGGTGGGAAGAAAGGCTTTTGGAATGAAACCAAATCATCAATGTCATTTATCCCAATGACGAGAATAAGTTTATTATGCCCAATCATGAAAGAAAAGAGATTATTATGTGAATCTATGTTTGTCCCAATTTAGAAACGAACTTTAATTCTAAAAAATTACAGAAATAAAAGCTTTTCTTATGAAATCAAAGCATCAGTGTCCTTTATCCTAATGAGTAGAATGAGTTTATGTTGCCCAATCATGGAAAAAGAAAAAGATTATTATGTGAATCCATCTTTGTTCTAATTGACAGATGAACTTTGATTCTAAAAAATGGTGGGAAGAAAAGCTTTTCTTATGAAACCAAAGCATCGATGTCATTCATCCTAATGAGGAGAAGGAGTTTACAGTTCCCAATCAAGAAAAGAAAAGAGATTATTATGAGAATCTATGTTTGTCACCAATGACTGATGAACTTTAAGTTGAAGGAAATTGATGGAAAAAAAGCTTTTTAAATAAGACCAAGGCATCAATGTCATTTATCCCAATAAGGAGAATGAGTTTATGGTGCCCAAACATGAAAAGAATAGAGATTGTTATGTGAATCTATATTTGTCCCAATTGAGAAACAAATTTTAGTTCTAAAAAATGGTAGAAAGAGAAGCTTTTCTTCTGAAACCAAAGCATTAATGTCATTTATCCTAATAAGTAGAATGAGTTCCTAGCCCCTAATCATGAAAAGAAAGAAAATTATTATGTGATTCTGTGTTTGTCCTAATTGACAAGCAAACTTTGACTCTAAAAAATGGTGGGAAGAAAAGCTTTTTAAATGAAACCAAAGCATCAATGTCATTTATCGCAATAAGGAGAATGAGTTCATGGTGCCCAAACATGACAAGAAAGGAGATTGTTATATGAATCTGTGTTTATGCCAATTGGCAAATAAACTTTAATTCTAAAAAATGGTGGAAAGGGAAGCTTTTTAAATGAAACCAAAACATCAATGTCATTTATCTCAATAAGTAAAACAAGTTCTTGGCCCTTAATCAGGAAAAGAAAATAGATTATTATGTGAATCCATGTTTGTCCTAATTAACGAATAAACTTGAATTCTAAAATATGGCAGAAAGAGAAGCTTTCTTATGAAATTAAAGCATCAATGTCATTCATCCTAATGAGTAGAACAAGTTTATGGTACCCAATCATTAAAAAAAAAAGATTATTATCTGAATTTGTTTTCGTCCTAATTGACAGATGGACTTTGATTCTAAAAAATGGTGAGAAGAAAAATTTTTCTTATGAAACCAAGGAATCAATGTGATATATCCCAATGAAGAGAATGAGTTTATGGTTCCCAATGAAGAAACTAAAGCAAATTATTATGAGAATCCAAGTTTGTCGGTAATAACTGATGAACTTTAATTCAAAGGAAATTGATGGAAGAAAAAACTTTTTAATCAAAACCAAAGCATCAATGTCATTTATCCCAATGAGGATAATGAGTTTATAGTGCCCAAACATGAAAGGAAAGGAGATATTATATGAATTTGTATTTGTCCCAATTGAAAACTAAACTTTACTTCTAAAAAATACCAGAAAGAGAAGCTTTTCTTACGAAACCAAAGCATTAAGGTCATTTATCCTAATAAGTAGAATGAGTTCTTGGCCCCCAATCATGAAATGAAAGGAGATTATTATGTGAATCCAGGCTAGTCCCAATTAATAGATGAACTTTGATTCTAAAAAATGGTGGGAAGAAAAGCTTTTTAAATCAAACCAAAGCATAAATATCATTTATCACAATAAGGAGAATCAGTTTATTATGCCCAATCATGAAAAGAAAAGAGTTATTATGTGTATCCATGTTTGTCCCAATTGACAAATGAACTATAATTCTAAAAAATGGCAGGAAGAGAAGCTTTTCTTATGAAATCAAGCATCAATATCATTTATCCCAATGAGTAGAATGAGTTTATGGTGTCCAATCATGAAAAAAAAAGAGGTTATTATGTGAATCCATCTTTGTTCTAAACAACAGATGAACTTTGATTCTAAAAAATGACGGGAAGAAAAGCTTTTCTAATAAAACCAAAGCATCAATGTCATTTATCCCAATAAGGAGAATGAGTTTATGGTTCCCAATCAAGAAAAGAAGGAGATTATTATGAGAATCCACGTTTGTCACCAATGACTGATGAACTTTAATTCAAAGGAAATTGATGGAGAAAAAAGCTTTTTAATTGGAACCAAAGCATCAATGTCATTTATCCCAATGAGGGTAATGAGTTTATGGTGCCCAAACATGAAAAGAAAGGAGATTATTATGTGAATCTGTCTTTGTTCTAATTGATAGATGAACTTTGATTCTAAAAAATGGTGTGAAGAAAAGCTTTTCTTATGAAACCAAAGCATTAACGTCATTTATCTGAATAAGGAGAATAAGTTTACTGTTCCCAATCAAGAAAAGTGAAAAGATTACTATAAGAATCCATATTTGTCGCTAATGACTAATGAACTTTAATTCGAAGGAAATTCATGGAAAAAAGCTTTTTAGTTGAAACCAAAGCATCAATGCCATTTATCCCAATGAGAAGAATGAGTTTATGGTGCCCAAACACGAAAAGAAAGGAGATTATTATGCAAATCAATATTTGTCCTAATTCACAAACGAACTTTAATTCTAAAAATTGGTGGAAAGAGAATCTTTTCCTATGAAACCAAAGCATCTATGTTATTTATCCCATAAGTAGAACAAGTTCTTAGCCCCCAATCATGAAAAGAAAGGAGATTATTATGTGAACATATGTTTGTCCTAATTGAAAAAGAAACTTTGATTCTAAAATATGGGGAAAAAAAAGCTTTTATAATGAAATCAAAGCATTAGTGTCATTTATCCTAATAAGTAGAACAAGTTTATGGTGCCTAATCATTAGGAAAAGGAGATTATTATGTGAATCTGCATTTGTCCTAAATGATAGATGAACTTTGATTCTAAAAAATGGTAGGAAGAAAAGCTTTTTAAATGAAGCTAGAGCATCAATGTCATTTATCCTAATGATGAGTTTATAGTGCCCAATAATGAAAAGAAAGGAGATTGTAGGAATCAGTGTTTGTTCCAATTAAAAAACAAGCTTTAACTTTGAAAAACAACAGAAAAAGAAGTTTTCTTATGAAATCAAAGCATCAATGTCATTTATCCTAATGAGTATAACTAGTTTATGGTGTCCAATCATGAAAAAGGAGATTATTATGTGGATCCATCTTTATCCTAATTAACAGACGAACTTTGATTCTAAAAAATGTCAGGAAGAAAAGCTTTTCTTATGAAACCAAATCATCAATTTCATTTATCCAAATAAAGAGAATGAGTTTACGGTTCCCAATCAAGAAAAGAAAGAAGATTATTATAAGAATCCATGTTTGTCGCCAATGACTGATGAACTTTAATTCGAAGGAAATTGATGGAAAAAAAGCTTCTTAAATGAAGCCAAAGCATTAATATCATTTATCCCAATCAGTAGAACAAGTTTATGGTACCCAATCATTAAAAAAAGGATCTTATTATGTGAATCCTTTTTTGTCCTAATTGACAAATGAACTTTGATTCTAAAAAATGGCAGGAAGAAAAGCTTTTCTTATGAAACCAAAGCATTAATTTCATTTATCCCAATAAGTAGAATGAGTTCTTGGCCCCCAATCATGAAAAGAAATGAGATTATTATATGAATTTGTGTTTGTCCGAATTGACAAATAAGCTTTAATTCTAAAAAGTAGCAAGAAGAGAAGTTATTCTTATAAATAAAAGCATCAATGTCATTTATCCCAATGAGTAGAATGAGTTTATGGTGTCTAATCATGAAAAAAAAAAGATTATTATGTGAATTTGTTTTGGTCCTAATTGACAGATGAACTTTGACTCTAAAAACTGGTGGGAAGAAAAGCTTTTCTTTGGAAATCAAAGCATCAATGTCATATATCCCATTGAGCAGAATGAATTTATGGTGTCCAATCATGAAAAAAAGAAAAGATATTATTATGTGAATCCATGTTGGTCCGAATTGAGAAATGAACTTTAATTCTAAAAGTTGCAAAAAAAAAAGCTTTTCTTATGAAATCAAAGCATTAATGTCATTTATCCCAATGAGTAGAACGAGTTTATGGTGCCCAACCATGAGAGAAAAAGAGATTATTATGTGAATCCGTCTTTGTTCTAATCGATAGATGAACTTTGATTCTAAAAAATGGTAGGAAGAGAAGCTTTTCTTATGAAACTGAAGCATCAATGTCATTTATCCCAATGAAGAGAATGAGTTTAAGGTTCCCAATCAAGAAAAAAAAGGAAATTATTATGAGAATCCATGTTTGTCACCAATGACAGATGAACTTTAATTCGAAGGAAATTGATGGAAAAAAAGCTTTTTAAATGAAACCAAAACATCAATGTCATTTATCCCAATAAGTAGAGCAAGTTTATGGTACCCAATCATTAAAAAAAGGAGATTATTATGTGAATCTATTTTTGTCATAGATGAACTTTGATTCTAAAAAATGGTGGGAAGAGAAGCTTTTCTTATGAAACTGAAGCATCAATGTCATCTATCCCAATGAAGAGAATGAGTTTAAGGTTCCCAATCAAGAAAAAAAAGGAAATTATTATGAGAATCCATGTTTGTCACCAATGACAGATGAACTTTAATTCGAAGGAAATTGATGGAAAAAAAGCTTTTTAAATGAAACCAAAACATCAATGTCATTTATCCCAATAAGTAGAGCAAGTTTATGGTACCCAATCATTAAAAAAAGGAGATTATTATGTGAATCTATTTTTGTCATAGATGAACTTTGATTCTAAAAAATGGTGGGAAGAAAAGCTTTTCTTATGAAATCAAAGCATTAATGTCATTTATCCCAATACGAAGAATAAGTTTGTGGTTCCCAATCAAGAAAAAGAAGGAGATTGTTGTGAGAATCCATGTTTGTCACCAATGATGGACAAACTTTAATTTGAAAGAAATTAAGGGAAAAAAATCTTTTAAAATGTAACCAAAGTATCAATGTCCTTTATCCTAATAAGTAGAACAAGTATACTATACCCAATCATTAAAAAAAAAGGTTATTATGAGAATCCATTTTTGTCCTATTTGACAGATGAACTTTGATTCTAAAAATGGTGGTAAGAAAAGCATTTCCAATGAAACAAAAGCATCAATGTCATTTATCCCAATAAGTAGAATGAGTTCTTAGCCCCCAATGCGAATTTGTGTTTGTCCCAAATGACAAATAAGCTTCAATTCTAAAAAATGGCAGAAATAGTTGCTATTCATATAAAATCAAACTATCAATGTCATTTATTCTAATGAGTAGAACACGTTTATGGTATCCAATCATGGAAAAAAAAGAGATTATTATGTGAATCCATTTTTATCCTAATTGACTGACAAACTTTAATTCTAAAAAATAGTGGGAAGAAAAGCTTTTCTTATGGAATCAAAGCATAAATGTCATTTATCCCAATGAGTAGAACGAGTTTATGGTGTCCAATTA
Organism: Adansonia grandidieri; assembly: GCA_038382065.1. Classification (NCBI taxonomy): domain Eukaryota; kingdom Viridiplantae; phylum Streptophyta; class Magnoliopsida; order Malvales; family Malvaceae; genus Adansonia; species Adansonia grandidieri. Next base: position 74,338 of record JBBYHK010093256.1, on the reverse strand, counting down.
CAAAAAAAGAAAGAAGATTGTTATGTAAATCCGTGTTTATCCCAATTGAGAAATGAACTTTAATTCCAAAGAATTCAAAAAGAGAAGCTTTTCTTATGAAATCAAAGCATTCAATGTCATTTATCCCAATGAGTAGAATGAGTTTATGGTGCCCAATCATGAAAAAAAAGAGATTATTATGTGAATCCATTTTTGTTCTAATCGACAAATGAACTTTGATTCTAAAAATGGTAGGAAGAAAAGCTTTTCTATGAAACCAAAGCATTAATGTCATTTATCCCAATAAGCCAAACGAGTTCTTGGCCCCTAATCATGAAATAAAAGGAGATTATTATGTGAATCCGTGTTTGTCCTAGTTGATAGATGAACTTTGATTCTAAAAAATGGTGGGAAGAAAAGCTTTTTAAATGAAACCAAAGCATCAATGTTATTTATCCCAATGAGGAGAATGAGTTTACAGTTCCCAATCAAGAAGAGAAAGGAAATTATTATAAGAATTCATGTTTTCCGCCAATGACTAATGAACTTTAATTTGAAGGAAATTGATGGAAAAAGGCTTTTTAAATGAAACCAAAGCATCAATGTCATTCATCCCAATGAGTAAAACAAGTTTATGGTACCCAATCATTAAGAAAAAGAGATTATTATGTGAATCCGTTTTTGTCTTAATTAAAAGATGAGCTTTAATTCTAAAAAATGTTAGGAAGAGAAACTTTTCTTATAAAACCAATGCATCAAGGTAATTTATCCTAATAAGGAGAATGAGTTTATGTTTCCCAATCAAGAAAAGAAAGGAGATTATAATGAGATTCTATGTTTATCGCCAATGACGGATGAACTTTAATTCAAAGAAAATTGAGGGAAAGAAATCTTTTTAGATGAAACCAAAGCTTTAATGCCATTTATCTCAATGAGAAGAATGAGTTTATGGCCCCCAAACACGAAAAGAAAGAAGATTATTATGCGAATCAGTATTTGTCCCAATTCACAAATGAACTTTAATTCTAAAAATTAGTGGAAGGAAAAGCTTTTCCTATGAAACCAAAGCATCAATGTTACTTATTCCAATAATTAGAACAAGTTTTTAGCATGAAAATAAAGGAGATTATTATATGAATACATGTTTGTCCTAATTGATAGAGAAACTTTGATTCTAAAAAATGGTGGGAAGAAAAGCTTTCAAATAAAACCAAAGCATCAATGTCTTTTATCCCAATGATAAATTTATAGTGCCCATTCATGAAAAGAAAGGAGATTATTATGTGAATCCATGTTCATTCCAATTGACAAACGAGCTTTAATTCTAAAAAATGGTAGAATAATAAGCTTTTCTTATGAAATCAATGCATCGATGTCATTTATCCTAATAAGTAGAATGAGTTATGGTGTTCAATCATGAAAAAAAGTGGATTATTATATGAATCCATCTTTGTCCTAATTGATGAATGAACTTTGATTCTAAAAAATGGTGGGAAGAAAAGCTTTCCTTATGAAATCAAAGCATCAATGTTATTTATCCCAATAAGGAGAATAAATTTATAGTTCCCAGTCAAGAAAAGAAAGAAGATTGTTATAAGAATCTGCGTCTGTCGCCACTGACTGACGAACTTTATTTTGAAGGAAATTGATGGAAAAAAGCCTTTGAAATGAAACCAAAGCATCAATGTCATTTATCCTAACGAAGAGAATGATTTTATGGTGCTCAAACATGAAAAGAAAGGGGATTATTAGGTGAATCTGTGTTTGTCCTAATTAACAAATAAACTTTAATTCTAAAAAATGGTGGAAAGAAAAGCTTTTCTTATTAAACCAAAACATCAATGTCATTTATCCCAATAAGTAGAACGAGTTCTTGGCTCCCAATCATGAAATAAAAAGGGATTGCTATGTGAATTAGTGCTTGTGTTAGTTAACAGATGAACCTTAATTCTAAGAACTAGTTGGAAGAAAAGCTTTTTAAATGAAACCAAAGCATCAATCTCATTTATCCTAATTAGGAGAACGAGTTTATGGTGCCAAAAAATGAAAAGAAAGGAGACTATTATGTGAATCTGTGTTTTTCCCAATTGACAAATGAACATTAATTCTAAAAAATGGTGGAAATAGATTATTATATGAGTTTATGTTTTCCCAATTGATAAACGAACCTTAATTCTAAAAAATGGTGGAAAGAGAAGTTTTTCTTATAAAACCAAAGCATCAATGTCATTTATCCAAATGAGAAAATGAGTTTGTGGTGTCCAATCACGAAAAGGAGGGACATTATTATATGAATCCATGTTTTTCTCAACTAACGAATGAACTTTAATTCTAAGAAATGGTGGAAAGAAAAGCTTTTCTACTGAAACTAAAACATCAATGTCATTTATCCCAACGCGTAGAGTGAGTTTTTGGTGTCCAATCATGAAAAAAAATAGATTATTATGTGAATCCGTCTTTGTCTTAATTGACAGATGAACTTTGATTCTAAAAAATGGTCAGAAGGAAAGCTTTTCTTATGAAACCAAAGCAAAAAAATGTCATTTATCCTAATTAGGAGAATAAGTTTATGGTTCCTAATCAAGAAAAAAATGGAGATTACTATAAGAATCCATGTTTGTCGCCAATGATGGATGAACTTCAATTTGAAGGAAATTAGTGGAAAAAAAGCTTTTTAAATGAAAGCAAAGCGTCAATGTCATTTATTTAATGAGGAGAATAAGTTTATGGAGCCCAAACATGAAAAGAAAGGAGATTATTACATAAATCTATGTTTGTCCCAAGTGACAAATGAACTTTAATTCTTGAAAATGGCAGAAAAAAAAGCTTTTCTTATGAAACCAAAGCATCAATGTCATTTATCCCAATAAGCAGAACGAGTTCTTAGCCCTCAATTATGAAATAAAAAGAGATTATTATGTGAATCCGTGTTTATCCTAGTTGAAAGATGAACTTTGATTCTAAAAAATGGTGGGAAGAAAAGCTTTTTAAATGAAACCAAAGCATCAATGTTATTTATCCCAATGAGGAGAATAAGTTTATGGTGTCAAAAGATGAAAAGAAAGAAGATTATTGTGTGAATCCGTATTTGTTCTAGTTGACAAACGAATTTTAGTTTTAAAAAATTGTAGAAAGAAAACTTTTCATATGAAACCAAGGAATCAATGTCATTTATTTCAATAAGTAGAATGAGTTTTTAGCCCCCAATCATGAAAAGGAAGGAGATTATTATGTGAATCCATGCTTGTCCTAATTGACAAATGAATTTTATTCTAAAATATGGCAAAAAAATAAGCTTTTCTTATGAAATCAAAGCATCAATGTCATTTATCCCAATGAGTAGAACAAGTTTATGGTACCCAATCATTAATAAAAGGAGATTATTAAGTGAATCTCTTTTGTCCTAATTGACAAACAAACTTTGATTCTAAAAAATGGTTGGAATAAAAGCTTTTTAAATGAAACCAAAGCATCAACGTCATTTATCCCAATAAGGAGAATGAGTTTATGGTGCCGAAACATGAAAAAAAAAGAGATTATTATGTGAATCTGTGTTTTTCCTAATTGCCAAATGAACATTAATTCTAAGAAATGGTGGAAATAAAAGCTTTTCTTATGAAACCAAAACATCAATGTCATTTATCCCAGTGAGGAGAATGACTTTATGGTGTCCAATCATGAAAAGAAAGGAGATTATTATATGAATCTGTACTTATCCTAATTGACAAACAAACTTTAATTCTAAAAAATGGTTGGAAGAAAAGCTTTTTAAATGAAACCAAAGAATCAATATCATTTTTCCCAATGAGAATGAGTTTATTGTGCCCAATCATGAAAAGAAGGAAGATTATTATGTGAATCTGTGTTTGTCCTATTTGATGAATAAACTTTACTTTTAAAAAATAGTGAAAAGAGAAGCTTTTCTCATGAAATCGAAGCATTAATGTCATTTATCCCAACAAGTAGAACGAGTTTATGGTGCCCCATCATGAAAGAAAGGAGATTATTATGTGAATTTGTTTTTGTCCTAATTGACAGTAGAACTTTGATTCTAAAAAATGGTGGGAAGAAAAACTTTTCCTGTAAAACCAAAGCATCAATGTCATTTATCCCAACGAGGAGACTGAGTTTATGGTTCCCAATCAAGGAAAAAAAAAAGACTTCTAAGAGAATCCATGTTTATCGCCAATGACAGATGTAGACACCTTATTTTGTCTGGACCAGTTTTTGGTATCTTAGGGGTTTAGGTAAAAGGTGACAAAATAAAAAAATAGAAATAAAGCTGGGGAATGATCTTGACATTGATACTTGGCATGTTTGTATCAATTTAGACCTTGGCAGTGGATAAAGTTATGATTTTTGGGAAAATGTATCAATACATAAGCATAAGTATCGATACAAATCCATGAAGTATCGATCCTGGCTTCTAAGTCTCGAGATCGAAAACATTTTTTTTGCTCTTAGTATCGATACACAACTCATTGCATCGATACTCAAGAGTTGTGTATTGATACAATATGTTCTATATCGATACACCAAGACATTTTTGCCTAGTTCAAGCCATTTTTCAGCCTCCAAAAACCAAATGTAAACATGTTTTTGCACCAAAGAACTATCATATAACATTGCAAACCTTAACTATGGGTTCATTAACATATTCTAACAAATTTTTAGAGTCCAAACAATTAATGACAAAGGTCACTTTCATAAAATATATGGGTGTAAGAGGGTGGCAGGCATATCTCCAGCTTGTAGGCTTTCACAACCTTTCTGCCCCCTTGATCAGCATGGCAGAACCAATAAGAAAAAAGTCAACTAAACATGGCAGCTAAAGATATGCCCTACTGCAAAATAAAAATTAATGAGGCCCTTTGCATTGTTTTCTAATAAGGAGGGGCTGAACCAAGAAAAGAAGAGAGAGATCTTAGAACTAGCTACCTTAGAAAAAAAGGCTCCCAACTAAAAAAAAAAAACTCTCCAGTAACCCCAAAAAACTCTTAACCCATCCCCACAAATCCTCCAACCATTCTAAACCCTAAAAATACTTCCAAAAACACTGTTTCATTGACTCCTATACTCTATTCTTGTAGCTACCATAAAACACCACTAGAAAACCTTCAAGAACCCAACTTTCCACACATTTTGATCCTTAAAAAGCCTCACCATCAACCATACCACCAAAAAGCTATTTCTTTTCATCCTTTTCTTTCTAAATAATAGCAAGGAAAAGGAAGAAACTAAGCCAACAGCCACTACTCTGAAAAAAAAAAGTTCAAGTTTTTGGTATATCCCCTCTATCTTGATCTTTATATTTTTTGTTTTGTCATCAGCATCATCATAGTAAACCCTTTTTATGCTTTTATGGCCACCCTAGGACTCCCAAGCATTTTTGTGACTTTGGTTATGGTAGTTTATGATCTTGATGTTTTTTTCGGTGTCTACATGCTGTCCCCTTGCATTTTCATTACCATAGTAGCCTCTATCCTTGTGACCTTGCCATGTTCCTTCCATATTCACATTTGCATCTCATGTAAACCATGTATCTTAACATGTCATAAGTATGCCCATACATTTCTTAGCAGCTTACTAGGTTTCATGAAATAAAAATGTTTTTTTAGCATGTTTATCCTAAGTATATTCATGCATCTATCTATCATCTCCATGCATTCTTTTTTTGTGCATACATGTTCTCCATGTTCTATATCATGTTTGTGGCTTTTTGTTTATGTTGAGATGTTTATTTGGTTGCTAGAAAACCAGGTTTTAAAGATTACCCCCTAAGTTAGGCACATGCTATCTCTTATACATGGAGAATAACATGAGCTTAAGATTTCTATTAAATTGGTTTTCCAAGCTCTAAGGTAAAGCAAGCATTCAGTTCTGGATTCATGGAAGAATGAGTATAAGAATTCTGGATTTCAAAAAATGAAATGAGATTTTTTAGTTGAAAAATGTGAATCCTTGGTCCTTAACCAAACACCCTCATGATGGCATGGTCAACAAGTTATTCCATCATCCCAAACTACTCTGGGATTATGGAATGAACTCGTGATGCCCATGTCACCCCCTCATCTCAGTTACGGATGTTTGAACATCCATGGCCGGAGCTCAACCTAATGAATAACCAAAAATACCAAACACCTCCCCTATTTTGTTTTGGCAGCACAACAATCTAGTTTTGAAAAATTACTTAAAAATCAAATATGATTTATCTAGAATGTATTGGTATATTTTTCCTTGAAGGGTTTCAAATTACCTTTCCAACAATATCTCATGTACCTTCAAATCATCTTGGATGAAATAGTTACAATTTTTTGAATCTTTGCTATCCAAAACCTCTAGATCCAGTGAGCATTCTACTGTTTGGGCTATTTCAACCTAACAAAAAAAAAACATATTTGAATCCCTTGAATATTTTTCCCATAGAGTTCATGAAATTCCCTTTCTGAAAAGGTATTATTCACATTTTAATAATTTCGGATGAATCCGAAATGATTTTTCAAAGTCTAGCATACCTTTACTCTATACATGCTGCCAGTGCCAAGACAGGTTGAAATTCAAAAATTAATTCCACCTAGAAAGTGATTTTCTAGTATTTTTGAAATATTTTTACATTAATCATCACCCGAGTTACCTTTCCAATGGTACCTCGTTTACCCTTGAGGACCTCCAGATGAGTTTAAAATAAATTCAGAAAGAGAAATGACACAACACTATCCTTTATTTCTAGCCTAATTTCAAAAATGCTCTTATTGAGGTGTTCGAATGCCTGATGATCTACTTGGCTCATTCCCATGGCCTAAGCCTTTTAGACTCGGACCAAGGCTAAACAAAAGAGGAACATTTTAGCCAAAACTTTAGCTCTCGATTTTTAAAGATTCTCTTTTTTCAAAAATATGACCTATTCCTTTTAATGTCAAAGATTGTTATTTTTGGGGATACTCTAACCCCACTGCTTCGAGGGGATACTCCAACCCCGCTTTTACCTCAATCTGACATCAAATTTTCACCTTTGGGATACTCTAACCCCACTCTTCTGAGGGGATACTCCAACCCCGCTTTTCATATTCCTTCTAAAATTCAAACTTTTTTACAAGACATCCTCAAATCATCGAAATCTTTTTTCCTCCTTAAATTGCACTGAATCTGACTAAGTCTCAATGTTGTCATCTCGGCTATTCATCAATAATCGAAGACAACTACGAGATACATTTTGATCACCCCTATTTTATGTATTTTTCATGTTTATTTTTGTGTGGATTTATTTATTATTTTATTTCTTATCTTACTAATATGTTTCTTCTTATAGGGACCTCGAGCATCATGCTTTAAAAATCATTTTCAAAATCACAAAACGATATCTCGTGCCAGTATCTCTCTAGTCTCAGACATGAAATATTTGATTTTTTTTAAAAAAACCCTATCCAAAGATCATTTTCATAAAAAATCCCTATGTTTCTCACCTCTGTGAGGCGCATAGGTGACAAAATTTTCATTGACACCTGAACTCCAACCTTTACAAAATTTCATGCATTAGAGGGAATTATATTTAAATAATGATAAAAATGGAACCAAGGAAACTGAGATTCAAGTAAGATATAGTTAAATGGTATCAATTTTCAGGCGTTGTGGGGGTGCTAATCCTTCCTCACATGTAACCAACTTTCGAACCCAAAATAACGAATCTCTGGTATTATTTTCAATAGGCATCTGATCATGCCTAACTTAAAATAATTGGTGGTGACTCCAAGTTTATGGCCACTTCCTGGTGGCCATCCAAGACTAGTCGGATGAGTGATTCATCCGACAGCCTTTTACTTCTTCATGTCAAACATCAAAATATTTTTAAGTCAAGCGTGCTTTGGCTCTTTGGATCATCTGAAGTTCGTTAAGGTTGGGCACATGGAACATTGATAGCTTGGCAACTCCGCTGGGGATAAACTTAGAGAGTTAGGCCTATGACTAGCTATGTTTTGCTTGGTCCTTGATTCATTGGTTTTCATAATTATTTAGATATAATTCTTTCTCTTTTTTGCCTTTAATCCTTTACTTTTTATGCCTTTATTTTGTGATTTTTTTATGGATCACCTTCTTTTCAAATAAATGTTGATTTGAATAAGTATGGTGATATGGAGTAAAATAAAAACAAGGTTTGATAGTTTTCCCAACACATACCATGCACTTTCATTTTGCACTAAATTCCCACCAAACACCATGGTGAGGCTAGGATCTAAATTATTAGGAGAAAGTGAGCCATCCACCTTCATGAGTAACCCTCCGCATAGGCATGGCAAGACCTTTTACGATGTAAATTACCTATGCCTCTCATGAGTAACCTTCTGCATTTGCATAGGGAAATACATCCACTGAGTCAAACTTGTTCCACCAAACCTGCGATGGGCCCAGGATTGGGGTGCCTCGGCTGTCCTTACTAGACGAAAAAGTGATTTGGATACCTATTTAGGCATCTACTTAAACTCATATAGTGAGCCCTATGAGCCAAATGATGTCAAACTATACCAGAATACTAATAGAATAACTCAGAGAATAGGGTCACTTGGGAAAACACTTCTTACTTTTACTCCTGTATACCATATTATACAAGCGACGATAGGTGAACATCATCACTGTCATCTATCATGTTATTTTTATGATCATTTCTTTAAGGTATGCTATAATGTTGTATGGCTTACCCTTCCTTAGCAAGTGGGTGATGACGAGCGAATGTTCACACCTAAAATGCCAGAAGTTCATAATTTTACCAAAATAAGTCGCCATGCTAATGACAACACAGATATTGACGAATGAATGTCACCGCTTGTTTGGTTAAGCCTATCTTTACATGGTAGTGTATCACCACGTGTAAAGGCAATCTTAGCATAGATACACTATGTTGTCCGATTGTTATGCTTGCCCTTATGCATCGTACTGACTATTCTTAAGGCAAACTTCTATATGGCATTTTTATTTTATTGCTTTCGTGTCTTTGCGTGCTAGTTTCTAACTTATTGTCTCTTTCTATTCTCTTTTTACATGGATGCATCATTTCATTATTATCATTGCCATGGGACAATTGGCCAATGGTGCAGTGTCTAACAAGGGGTGTCTATCATGGAGTAACAATCCACCTCACAGTGGAAACCTTTTGAGGAAGTTCGAACTTGGTTCGAGTAATAGTAGCATGAAAATAGTGACATCCTAAAACCTGTGTATATCTTGACAGTGCATGAAAACATAAAAATAGGGTATCATCAAAACGACTGGTAAGATCTAAAATATATATGGTCCAGTTGGGATAGTACTAAGAAGGAATCATTCATGAAAAGATATGAGGACATTGCCCTTTTACTTTAGGTCCATCTAGATGTTAATCTATTACTGGCCATTTCCCAAGTTTGGAACCCCACATATTGATTCTTTACCTTCAACCATAAGGATTTGACCCCCACAGTAAAGGAATATACCTCGCTACTCAATATCGAGAGGGCCAAGACCAATAGCATATATTGCAAGGCATTAACCCTCTAACTTTTAAGAAAAGATTGGCCTAGATTCTTGGTGCACCTGAGGCATGGATTGAGGGCCACATCAAGAAAAAGGGAAACACGAGTGCATTTCATGGGCCAGTTTGGAAGAGGCAATGGAAAATACCATCGACATTCAGAAAATGCAAGATATATTTACTTTGGCTATATATGGCCTAGTCATTTTCTCGAAGATGCTAGGTTATGCAAAGTAGTGGTGGTGGATCTTGTTTCTCAACTATATTGCAACATTAACCCGCACCTGCTATCATTTTTGAAACCATTCGAGCCTTTGATTTTTGCAAGAAAATTGGGACAGGATGTTTCATTGGTTGTGCACCTATGCTTCACCTTAGGCTTGTTAGCCACCTTTGCCCAGAAGAAAAGAGGAGGCTGTACAATTTCTTCCCTGACTTTAGTCCTATATCTAAAGTCCTTGAGAAAGAATGGCTTCATAAAAAGTCCAAGGAACTATGGATCCAGAAACTTTAGAATCTTAACAAAGATGAAGTGGCATGGAAAGCTGCTTGGTTCTCGACATAAACATCATGTACAAATGTAGGGATTACAATTACGTGCCACTCATTAGGTTATAGGGAAGTACTAGCTACGCACCTATTCTGGTCCTTCGATAATTTTTGTGTTAGCAATTTATCCGTTTTGTTCAAGACCTAGAGCTATGCAAGCTTGAATATGGTGAGTCAAATTATAAGTAAAAAATTCAATTAGTCTTTCGTGCTTGGAGACAAACTCATTGTATAGAAAGATACTAGAGAGAAAGCAGTATGACCCCAAGGTATAATGAATGGAAGATATGTCACACCAATGATGCCTTGCCTTCATCCGCTATTGTATCATAAATGAAGAATTCCCTTCTAAAATTAAATTACTTAGACAGGAATTCAAACAAGAAAAGATAACTCTTACCAAGGAAATTGCCTGCCTAAAGAAGAAAAATAATCAATTTGAGATGGACTTTTATCCACATGAAGGTGTGGTAAAACGAGCTAATAAGGAGAAAAATCATCTCAAATAAGATCTTAAGAGTCTAAAGAAAGACTGTGTGGCCATTAGCAAAGTAAACAAATCATGACGCCCGGGCAAGTCTTTAATCGAGTGGAGAACATAAATTGACAACCTCGAAAAAGAACTACATTGGTGGAAAGAAGCCGCTAAAGATAGTAAAAAGAAGCTTATCAGAGCTTGAACCCTGGCATCTACTTATCAAAAGAGAAATGCATGGTTAGAAGATCGAGTTTGAGATTTGAGAGCAAATCAGGTTAAGAATGAGATGTTAATAGTTAGGGTTCAAGGCTTAGAGCAGTCTTTACAAGCTCACCAAAATCAGGTGGATGAATTAATATGGGCTTCAGAATGGCAAAAGCAAGAATGACAACAAATAGTTGATCAGGCATGCCAAAATTATTAGACTTATCATCACCATCTCACTAAACAAATTCAGGCAACTCAGTTGGAAGTCGAATATATGATGGACGCGGCTTGATCTCTAGCATGTAGCATCTTACCTATTAGAGCTCACGAACCAGAACTGCTGTATTTCTTAGAACATGTGATTAAACAATGTAATCATACCATACATTTTTGAAAGTAATCATATGTATTCAAGACTTTGGTTGTTTCAATGAAAGACGCTATTGGTGGAGCTATTTCCTAATCCAATTGTCCCTTTTACATTTGCATCAATAACATTTATTCTTTTTTTGCTTTGCATCAATAACATAATTCTTTTTTTTCTCCATATCCATTTTCATGTCATGTTATGACACATTCTAAAGGTCTAATCTGTCAATAATCTAAAGTGAAGGTGTCCTGAAACACAGAATCTTCAGCCCGTCATCGCTATAACACTCGTGCCTATTGTAAAGCCATGAAGAATGATCATCAGTCCCGTATTGAGTGGCTAGAACTCATGCACAGAGAATCTCAAAAACAATCAACCCATAGTAGTAAAGAACTTGAATCTCAAATGGCAAAATTGATAAAACTATTGTCTGAAGCTTTAAAGGATAAGGGATAAACAAGCACCATTGATGCTAGCAAAGGATCGACTAACCTCGAGAGTAAGTTGAATTATGGTACTAAGACTACTAATGTGCATGAAGTAGCTTTGCATGGACAGCATGCCCCGATGTAAGAATTTCATCGACTTAACCATTCATTTATCTCAATCCTGTAATAGCACCATATTTAGTTCAAGGCTCTCCATCCGTTATACCTATAATACCGGATCTTGATGAACAAGTAGAACAAGAAAGGGCAAAAATGTCTTCAAAAAATGATGAAAACTTACACAAATACTAATCTCTAGAGAAACGTCTTCGAGCTATTGAAGGAAGTGATAAATTTGGAATTGTAGATGCAAAGGCTCTAGGACTGGTCTCTAGTCTCATCATTTCGCACAAATTCAAGGTACCAGAGTTTGAAAAATATAATGGGACCATAAATCCCACTGGCCACCTTTAGATGTATTATTGTAAGATGATTGGGTATAAAGAAAATGAAAAATTATTAACCCACTGCTTCCAAGACAGTTTAGTTGGGGTAGTTCTCTGATGGTACATAAGGCTAGACCCTGTCAGAATTCAAACATGGACGATCTGGCTCATGCGTTCCTTGACCAATATAAGCACATATCTGACGGGCCCCAAATTGCCTATCCTTCATGGACATGGAGAAAAAAGCCTCTGAGAGCTTTAGGTCGTATGCTCAAAGATGGAAGGAGGAGGCAGCTCAGGTTTAGCCTTCATTAACTGAAAGAGAAATGATAGTTATGTTCGTCGACATTTTGAAAGCTCTTTACTATAAGAAGTTGGTGGGAAATGCTACAAAGAATTTTGCTGATATGGTCATATCAAGGGAGATGATTGATAATGCCATCAAAAGTGGGAAAATATCTATAGGAGAATCATCCGGGTCAATTAAGAAACCAACAAGTAAAGGAAAAGAAAAAGAAGTAAACGCTGTCAGTCGCAGCATCAAAAAGTTCCTTCAAAATCTAAGCTTAACTTAAAGGGTATATGCCCCAAGTATGTTGTATCCGAGTTTTAGCCTCTACCAAATGACACCAGTAATTCACTCTACTGGGATTGCTGCAATAATCACCCTTATACCAAATCCTGTTCAAAACACTATTCTAAGCATGCAACTTCGCAATACAAACAATGCCAGAGCCCCAAGTAATCATCAAGCACCTCGAGAAAAAGAACATTTTGACCCTTTACCATACTTGTATAAAGAGATCTACAATCGTTTATTAGTCAGTCGATTGGTCACCCAAGTGTTCTTAGACCCAAAATCTCCACCATACCTAAGCTGGTACAATGAGAATGCTTACTGTGAACATGATGTTGGAGCATTGGGACACTTAATTGAGAACTACACCTTATTTAAGAAAAAGGTGCAGGACTTGCTAAAAAGAGGCATAATGAAAATAGAGCAAGAGTTCAAACCAAATGTTGGGGCCAACCTGCTCCCTCATCATAGTAAACTGAGGGTAAATACCATGATTGATGGAAAAGGCTGTTGGATCAAAAAAGATGTTAGAAAGGTCAAGATGCTAATGAGTAGAGTGTGGCAAGCATTTAGGGAGATTGGGATAGTGAGCCCAAGAAAGGAATTCATGAAGTTCTCTTACTGCTACTGTGCTCAAGAGCATGATTTATAGCAATGTTCATCATCCTGAAAATAGTCCAAGGAATAGTGGACCAATTTAAGATAGAATTCTATGAGGAATGTCACGAACTGACTTATCTATTTGTTAACATCATCGAAGAGGAAGAAGCGAATAATGATGGTGTCCTGATTTGCCTTTCTCTTATGAGTATGGAAAGGCTACCAAATGAAAGCTTTAGGCATTATGCCTCTAGGTGGATGGAAAAGGCTACCCAAATTCAACCACTATTGATGGAGAAGGAAATGATTGTCAAGTTCATTGGCACACTACAGTCACCGTACTATGATAAAGTGGTAAAAAAAACCCTTAAAAGCTTTACGAATGTAGTCACACTTTGTGGGATAATGGATAAGGCTTTGAAAAGAGAATTAGGCAAGGGCAAGAGGAAAAGAAAAGTCAAAACAACATGATAGTCAAGGTTTGACAAAGGAGCCAGTTTATCTCAAACCAATGCAGATGCAGACTTAGAAAGGTTCATTACTGAGCAAAATTGCAAGATCATGAAAAATGTGGAAAAACTGAGAATGCCAATGAGCACAATTTAGGAGATTTTGGTAAAGGCCAAATTAGTTAATAGGGTCAAGAAGAAAAAGGAAGAAGGTGACAACTTTTATGATTTCCATACAGTAAATGGTCATACCCTTCAAATATGTAAAAAGTTTTGTGCCATGGTCCAAAGAATGATGAAGAAAGGCAGCATCGAATTTTATGATGAGAAACAGACTTTGACTAATCAACCTGTAGATGCACTTCTATCCGTTAATGCCATAGAAGGGGATAGGGACAATCCCTCCTATAGTATCGAAAGAGCACTGATCTTGTATGATAATCGACCATGTCCTCAGGTCGTTCCTTCCTTATCTGCACCAAAGATGGTCATTCAATTGCCATCCCCGTTCCTCTATGAAGACAACAAGGCTGTTCCCTAGAATTATGAGAGTAAAACCTTAATTATCAGGGAATCTAGTCAACTAGCCTTAAATATTGATCTTTCTGGGGGTAAGCCACTTTACTCAGAGTGGTAGGTGTTATGCATCACTAGCCTTAAGAGATGAAGCTCAGCAAGAATATAGTAGCCAGAACTTTAAACCCTTAAATCTGTAGCTAAAAGGTCAGATTCAAAAGTCACTAAGGAACCGATTAGTGAGAAAGAAGCAATGGAGTTTTTTAAGTCAATTAAACATAGTGAATACAGTATCGTAGATTAGCTAAATAAGCAACCTGCCAAAATATCCATGATATCACTTTTGTTGAACTCCGAAGCTCATATAAATGCATTCTTAAAAGTTTTAAATGAGGCCTATGTTTCTCTCGATATTTTTATAGGCTAGCGAGATCATCTAGTGAACAATATCATGGCTGACAATTACATATCCTTTAGTGATGATGAGATTCCATAAAGAGGAAGAGGGAATCATAAAGCCCTTCACATCACCACATACTACAAATGGAGCATATTACCTAAAATGCTCATCGATAATAGGTTAGTTTTAAATGTAATGCCTATGTCATGCTCGAATAAGCTCCCTATTGATGCATCTCACATTCGAAATAGTCATACAATCATGTAGGCATTTAACAGAACCTGTAGAAACTTTTATGGGGAACATCATTATCCCGGTCCAAATAGGCCTAATTTACTTATGAGGTTGACTTTCAAGGGATAGATATTGCTTCATCATATAATTGCCTTTTTGGAAGGCCATGGATCTATTCTGCGGGAGCAGTTCCATCATCCTTACACCAAAAATAGAAGTTTTAATTAGAGACAAAGTTATTAGTATTGGTGGAGAAGAAGATATCATTGTTGCTACCATGACCGATACCTCATATGTTAAACCTGATGAGGGCATTCCAGAACCCTCTTTTCAATCATTTGAGTTCATCAATGCCACCTATGTTAAGGAAGGATCACCCATGATTAAACCTTATTTGTTAGAAAGCACGTAAATGGGCTTAAAACTAATAGTCGGTAAAAGTGCTCAAATCAAAAAAGGGCTTAAAAGATGCCTCCAAGGAGTTGCTAAAGCTCTAAAGTTGACCCATCAGATAAACAAGAGAGGAGTAAGGTTCAAACCTAATGCACAACAAAAAAAGAAGTAGGCCTAGAAGAATCGGGAGGAAAAATAGCATGGTTGTTAGGATAAAACATGGGACGTGAACCTATGGCATTTGTGCCATTGCATAAGAACTTGCATTCAGGTGGATATGTTAACACTAGCTCGATAAACATCATGCTTGTGTTAGGGAAGACTTTTAGGGATTTCTCTATCAATGTAATTGAAGAGCCATTAGTAATAGGTGAAGAGACTGACTTATGCCCTCCAAAGTTTATTCCAAGTGTCTACACTGAGACAAAAATCCCTGAATTATTCAAAACTCTTTCAAAGTAATGCCATGAACAAAACCCACATGCTTTCACCCAAGAGCATTGTGAGATCCTTTGTATGGGCACCGTTTATTCAGTATTATCAATGAAAATGATAGAACATTATGCATTTCATTCATTATGTCCATTTGTACCTCCCTCTATATATATTTTTGCCTATATTGTTCTTTTTCATATTTTTAGGTATTTGGATGAAGATGACATGAATGTTCGCATTTAGACTCAGGAAATAGACTTTGAGCAAGCAATCTATGCTGGTGAGGTTGAGTATGAAGAAGATTCTGAGGAGGACCCTATACCTCCAGATCTACTCAGACTAATTGAACAAGAAGAAAAATAAATTTTACCTCATAAAGAACCCACCAAAACCATAAACCTGGCAATAGAAGAAAATTGAAATGAAGTCAAAATTGAAACCTCTATAAAACCATCAACTCAAAACTATTTGATAACCCTTTTCCAAGACATGTTTGCCTGGTCTTAATAGGATAAGCCTAGGTTGAATACCGACATCGTAGTTCATAAACTTTCTCTCAAACCTGAGTATAAACCTATACAGCAAAAGCTTAGGAGGATGAAACCCAAGATGCTGCTAAAGATTAAAGAAGAAGTTAAGAAACAATTTGAAGCAAGATTTCTTGAAGTTGCCAGATACCCTGAGTGGGTAGCCTATATAGTCCCAGTCCCTAAGAAAACAGTAAGGTGTGAATATGTATGGATTACAGGGATTTGAACCAAGCTAGTCCAAAAGACAACTTTTTTTTGCCCATATCGATACCTTAGTGGACAACACCACCAAAAATGCACTTTTTTCTTTCATGGATGGATTTTTGGGATACAACCAAATCAAAATAACAACCGAAGACATGGAAAAGACCACCTTCATGACCATGTAGGGAACTTTTTGCTACAAAGTGATGCCTTTTGGGCTAAAAAACGTTGGGGTAACTTATCAAAGGGCAATAGTGACATTTTTTTATGACCTTATGCATAAAGAGATCAAAGTTTATGTTGACGACATGATCGCCAAGTCACTTAGAGAGGATGAACATGTAGCCGACTTACGGAAGCTCTTCAAATGCCTTTACAAATATTAACTCAAGTTGAACCTACTAAATGCATATTTGGTGTCATATCTGGCAAGTTATTGGGCTCCATTGTGAGTGAAAAAGGAATAAAAGTGGACCCCAAAGATTAGGGTTATTCAAAGCCTTCCACCACCTCAGACCTCAAAAGAGGTGAAAAGTTTTTTGGGAAGATTGAACTATATAGCTTGATTTATATCTTAATTGATCAATAAATGTGACTCAATCTTTCGGCTACGTCCTAAACAAAATCTCAAAGAATGGAATGGAGAATGTCAAGAAGCCTTCAATAAAGTAAAGTAATACCTTTCAAGCCCTCCGGTACTTATGCCCCTAATCCCAGGTAGACCTCTAATTTTATATCTATCAGTTTTTAATAGTTTGATGGGCTGTGTATTAGGCCAGCATGATGATTCGGGAAAGAAAGAATAGGCTATCTACTATTTAAGCAATAAGTTCATAGAATATGAAATAACTACTTGATAGTAGAAAAGTTATGTTGTGCTCTAGTCTGGACAGCCAGGAGGTCAAGACAATATATGTTAATCGCCAAACTAGATCCCGTCAAATACTTGTGTGAAACCCCTACATTGTCAAGGAGATTGGCTAAATGGTAAGTTCTACTTTCTAAATACAATATTGTATATGTCAATCAAATGGCCATCAAGGGTAGCGTAATCGTAGATTTCTTAGCTAGTCGAGCAATAGATGATTATCAACCTTTGGACTTCCAGCACCCTGATGAAGACCTAATGTGCATATTTGTGGTGGGAGATGCAACCGATAGCGATCCACCTTGGAAAATGTTTTTTGATGGTGCTTCAAACACATTAGGGCATGGAATTAGGGTAATTTTAATCTCACCTGAGGGAAGCCATTATCCTTTCACTGTGAGATTGAGCTTCAACTGCACTACCAATATAGCTAAATATGAAGCTTGCATTATGGGACTCCAAGCTGCCATTAAAAAGGGCATTTGAACCTTACGAGTGTTTGGAGACTTAGCCTTTGTCATTTACCAATTGAAAGAGGAATGGCAGACATGTGACTCCAAATTAACTTACTATAAAAGTTTAATCTTAGAACTAAGAAAAGAATTTGATGATGTTACCTTCCGATATTTACCTTAGGAAAAAAATTAAATTGCTGATGTTTTCGCAACCATATCATCCATGTTTACGGTTAATCAAAAGTCCAATGTTTCCTCTATTCAAATGAGCATTCATTCAATACCAGCATATTACCAGAATATTGAGGAAGAAAAAGATGGTTTGCCCGGGTATCATGATATCCTTCAGTATATAAAAAATCAATAATACCCTGATCATGCCACTGAAAATGATAAAAGAACCATACGAAGAATAGCAACAAACTTTATTTTGGATGGTGGAGTGCTTTACAAGAAATGTTGGGACCAAGTATTGCTCAAGTGCATGGATGCCTCAAAAGCCAAAAAAATCCTCGAAGAGGTCCATGAAGGGATCTGTGGTATACATGCTAGTGAACACCGAATGGCGAAATAAGTCCGCGATCAGGCTATTATTGGTTAACTCTAGAAAGAGATTGCATCAACTATGCTCGTAAATGCCATAAAATGCCAAATCTATGCAGACAAGATTCATGTCCCTCTAGTACCATTGCACGTTATGACAACCCCATGGCCATTTTTTATGAGAGGCATGGACAAAATTAGACTAATCACCCCTAAGGCCTCCAATGGACATAATTTTATCCCAGTTGCTAATGACTACTTCACTAAATGGATAGAGCCAGCTTCTTATGCCAATGTCACCAGATGCGTTGTGTGCAAATTTGTGAAACGAGACATCATCTATAGATAAGGTCTTCTCAAACAAATCATTACTAATAATGCACATAACCTGAAAAATAAGATGATGCAAGCAATTTGTTCTCAGTTCAAGATTCAACTTCAAAACTTCATCCCATACCATCTAAAAATGAATGGTGCGATGGAAGTAGCCAACAAAAATACCAAGAAGATAATTGAAAAGATGGTTGAGATGTACAAGGATTGGCATGAAAAGTTGCCTTTTGCATTACATGCTTACCGCACAGCAGTACGAACTTCTAGGGTGCTACACCATTTTCCTTAGTTTATGGCAGAGAAGCTGTTCTACCTATCGAGGTTGAAATCCCTTCCCTCAAAGTTAGTTTTAATAGAATCATAACTTGAAGAGGCTGAATGGGTTAAAGATCAATTTGACCAACTTAATCTTATCAAAGAGAAGAGAATCAAAGCCATCTGTCATGGCTAGATGTATCAGAAGCGCATTATGAGAGCTTATGATAAAAATGTATGTCCTTTTTAGCTCCGACAAGGTGGCTTGGTGTTTAAGCAAATTCTCCCAATCCATAAAAATGTTCGCAGAAAAGGGAGCCCAAATTGGGAAGGACCATACGCGGTGAAGCATGTATTCTTTGGAGGAGCTTTAATCTTAACCGAAATAGATGGCAATGACCTGCGCAATCTTGTTAACTCTGATTCTGTAAAAAAATACTATGCTTGAAATAACTTTAGGATGAAAACCCGAAAGGGCATTCTATTAGCCCTTTGCCCACCATTCTCTAAAAAAAACAAAAAACAAAAAAAAAAAAAGGAAAAAACCAGCTAAGTTGAAAACCCGAAAGGGCAACTTAAGTAACCAAACCCATTCAAACCAAGTTAAGCCCAAACCATCATTAGCTTAAAACCAATCTTTTCCATATTCATAACTCTGACCGAGACACCAAATCATAACTCACCCATCTATTCTATGCTAACCAAACATTATCTACACTTGCACTTGGAAAATGAAAAAATAACCAACTTTAAAGCCTTTATCCCACCCTAGGGCAATTTAAGGAATTCTCTTATGATTCGACCAACACCACAAGGATCATTTGCTTGAGAGAAAGTCCCTGAAAGCATTTTATGGAAAATTCTTATCATCAGCATCGAAGCCAATCATTTGGGAAGATTTTTTTTGACTGTCCGAAAGCACTCTGTGGAAAATTCTTGTCATCAGCATCAAAGCTAATCATCTAGGAAGACTTTTTTCGACTGTTTTGTATCTAAAATTTTTTTATAGAATAAGAATAAAATTGTTTGATTCCTTGTAAGACTTTTTTGTAACCCTACATTTCATGTTGCATTATGTTTATCATTTAATTGATAATGCTTGATAAATGAACAAAACTAATAACAGGATTTCATAGCATTGCTTAGAAAGATTGAACTTTGTGAGAATTGAAAAATAAACTTTAGGGCCATGGTTGGTCCCACCTTCTTTGATTTTGTATCTTGAGAAGTGTTCAAACTCTACCCCTAGAAAAGCTTATCATGAAAAAGAAAGGCTAAAATCTCACTTCAATTGCCACCCAAACAACCAAGGTTCAACATATTTGAACAGTCAAAGAGGCTCTTTAGAGTTAGAATTAGCAAAGAAGCACCACTCATGCTTGCTAATGAACTCTTTACAGCTAGCGCCTTCCAACATGAATCATCCAATTTCACAATCCTCTTATTACTATCATTGCTCATCGGGACAAGAAGCCACCTTATCAGATGTGAAAAAGATCCAAAATTGATGGATTATAACTTTGGAAACACCACTTTTGCATCATTTAAACATGCATATACATTCCTACGCATTCTATAAGATTTCACATCTTTTAGGTACCAATCATCGTACAAAAGGCAAATCAATAAAGAGAGCAAGGTGTGACTTTTTATTTCCAAAAACCTTAAAAAAATCATAGGTAAGTACCTTCAACATCACAAGCTTATTAAAGTCATCCAAGAAAAGTATCTAATCTGGACACCAAGATGTTTTTTTCTTGTCCTCAACGAGCAAGACCTTTTTTTTTTGTCCTAAAAAAGTAGGACCTTTTCTTTTCTTTGTTCTCGAAGAGCAGGACGTTTCCTTTTCTTGTCCTCAAAGAGTAGGACCTTTTCTTTCTTTGTCCTCAAAGAGCAGGACCTTTTCTTTTCTTGTTCTCAAAGAGCAAGACATTTTCTTTTTCTGTCCTCAAAGAGTAGGACCTTTCATTTCTTGTCCTCAAAGAGTAGGACCTTCTTTTTTTTTTGTCCTCAAAGAGCAAGACGTTTCCTTTCTTTGTTCTTGAAGGGTAGGACCTTTTTCTTTCATTTTAAGTCTTCAAAGAGTACGATGCCTTTTCTTATAAGCCCACACAAACTGGTGGCACCCTTTTATTTTAGTCTTCAAAGAGCAGGACACCTTTTCTTTTTCTTTTAAACCTACATAAGCTGGTGGCACCCTTTTCATTTTAGCCCTCAAAAACTAGGATGCCTTTTCTTTTTCCTTTAAGCCCATACAAGCTGGTGGCATCCCTTTCATTTTAGTCACCAAAGAGTAGGATGCCTTTTCTTTTAAGCCCACACAAGTTGGTGGCACCCCTTCCATTTTAGTCCTCAAAGTGCAGGACGCCTTTTCCTTTAAGCCCACACAAGCTAGTGGCACCCCTTTCATTTTAGTCCTCAAAAAGCAGGATGCCTTTTGTTTTTCTTTTAAGCCCACTCAAACTGGTGACACCCTTTTTATTTTAGTCCTCAAAGAGTAATATGCATTTCATTTTTCTTTTAAGCCCACACAAGTTGGTGGTACCTTTTTATTTTAGTCCTCAAAGAGCATGATGCCTTTTTTTTTTCTTTTAAGCCCACACAAGCTGGTGGCACCCTTTTCATTTTAGTCCTCAAAGAGCAAGATGCCTTTTCTTTTTCTTTTAAGCCCATACAAGCTGGTGGCATCCCTTTTATTCTAGTCCTCAAAAAGTAGGACGCCTTTTCTTTTAAGCCAAAAAAAGCTGGCGGCACCTCTTCCATTTTAGTCCTCAAAAAGTAGGATGCCTTTTCTTTTAAGCCCATACAAGCTGGTGGCACCCCTTTCATTTTAGTCCTCAAAGAGCAAGATGCATTTTCTTTTTCTTTTAAGCCCACACAAGCTAGTGGCAACCTTTTCATTTAGTCCTCAAAGAGCTGGACATATTTTGTTTTTCTTTTAAGCCCACATAAGCTGGTGGCACCCTTTCATTTTAGTCCTCAAAGAGCAGGAAGCCTTTTCTTTTTCTTTCAAGCCCACACAAGCTAGTGGCACCCTTTCATTTTGGTCCTTAGAGAGTAGGCTGTTTTTTTTTTCTTTTAAGCCCACACAAGCTAGTGGTACCCTTTTCATTTTAGTCCTCAAAGAGCAGGATGCCTTTTCTTTTTCTTTTAAGCCCACACATGCTGGTGGCATCCTTTTATTCTAGTTCTCAAAGCGTAAGATACCTTTTCTTTTAAGCCCACACAAGTTAGTGGCACCCCATTATTTTAGTACTTAAAGAGCATGACACCTTTTCTTTCCCCCTTAAATAACCTAATACACTATCTGAATAAAATATTATCTATTTACTTTTGCCCTGTTCTTAATACTTAGCACCAGTTAAAGAAGGGTAGCTGTAGACACCTTATTTATCTAGACTAGTTTGTGGTATCTCAGGGGTTTAGGTAAAAGGTGATAAAATAAAAAATATAAAAATAAAGCTAGGGAATGATCGAGGAACCTAAGGTATGTACAGGTCATATAGGTGCTTAAACACTATCAAGAGGCTTTCATATTACCAAAGTTTTGAATTTCCATGTGTAGTATTGATACAAGAGGATTTGGTATCGATACCCAAGGTGTGGTATTGATACTTGGCATGTTTGCATTGACACGGACCTTGGTAGTAGCTAAAGTTGTGATTTTTGGCAAAATATATTGATACACTAGAATAAGTATCGATATAAATCCATGGAGTATCGATATTGGCTTCTAAGCCTTGAGACTGGAAACTTTTTTTTGCTCTTAGTATCGATACATAAATCATTGTATCAATACTCAGGAGTTATGTATCGATACAACATGTTCTATATCGATACACCAAGACATTTTTGCCTAGTTTGAGCCACTTTTCAGCCTCTAAAAACCCGATTTAAACATGTTTTTGCACTAAAAAACTATTATATAACATTGCAAACCTTAACTATGGGTTCATTAATGGATTCTAACAAATTTTTGGAGTCCAAATAATTAATGACAAAGGTCACTTTCATAAAATATATGGGTGTAAGAGGGTGGCAGCCATATATCCAGCTTGTAGGCTTTCACAGCTTTTCTGCCCCTTTGATCAGCATGGCAGAACGAATAAGAAAAAAGTTAATTGAACATGGTAGCTAAAGATATGCCCTACTACAAAAGAAAATTTAATGAGGCCATTTGCATTGTCTTCTAAAAAAGGGGGGTTAAACCAAGAGAAGAAGAGAGAGATCTTAGAACTAGCTACCTAAAAAAAAAAGGCTTCCAGCTATCAAAAAAAACTCTCCAGCAATCGCAAAAAACTTTTCAGCCATCCCCGTAAATCCATCAATCATTCTTTGCCCCAAAAACACTGTTTCATTGACTCCCATACTCTATTCCTGTAGCTACCCTAAAACACCACTAGAAAACCTTCAAGAACCCAACTTTCCACACTCACCATCAACCATACCACTAACATGCTACTTCCTTTCATGCTTTTCTTGCTAAATAATGGCAAGGAGAAGGAAGAAATTGAGCCTACAGCCATTATTCCCAAAAAAGGGAAGTTTAAGTTTTTGTATATCCCCTCTGCCTTGATCTTTATAGTTTCTATTTTATCATCAGCATCATCTTAGTAAACCCTTTTCATGCTTTTATGGCCACCGTAGGACTTTTAGGCATTTTTGTAGCTTTGGTTATGGTAGTTTAGGATCTTGATGTTTTTCTTGGTGTCTACATGCTATCCCCTTACATTTTCATTACCATAGCATCCTCTATCCATGTGACCTTGCCATGTTCCTTCCATATTCACATCTGCATCTCATGTAAAGCATGCATCTTAACATGTCATAAGTATACCCATACATTTCCTAGTAGCTTAATAGGTTTCATGAAATAATTTTTTTTTTTTAGCATGTTCATCCTAAGTATATTCATGCATCTATCTATCATCTTCATGCATTCTTTTTTTATGCATACATGTTTTCCATGTTCTATATCAAGTTTGTGGCACTTTGTTTGTGTTGAGATGTTTGATTGATTGCTAGAAAACCTGATTTCAAAGAGTACCCCCTAAGTTAAGCACATGTTATCTTCCATATATGGAGAATAACATGAGCTTAAGAGTACCCCTTAATTTCCAAAATGCTCTTATTGAGGTGTTTGAATGCCTCATGATCTACTTAGTTCATTCCTATTGCCTAAGCCCTTTAGACTTTGACCAAGGCTAAACAAAAGAGAAACATTTTAGCCAAAACTTTGGCTCTCAATTTTTAAGGATTCACTTTTTTCAAAAATATGACCCATTCCTTTTAACGTCAAAGATTTTTATTTTCAAGGATACTCCAACCCCACTACTTTGAGGGATACTCCAACCCCGATTTTACCTCAATATGACATCAAATTTTCACCTTTAGGGATAGTCCAACCCTACTGTTTTGAGGGGATACTCCAACCTCACTTGTCATATTCCTTCTAAAATTCAAGCTTTTTTCCAAGACATCTCTGAGTCATCAAAATCTTTCTTCCTCCTCAAATTTCCAATGAATCCGACAAGTTTCAACGTTGTCATCTCGACTATTCATCAATAATTGAAGACAACTATACATTTCAATCACTCCTGTTTTATGTATTTTGTGTGTTTATTTTTGTGTAAATTTATTTATTGTTTTATTTCCTATCTTACTAACACATTTCTTCTTGTAGGGACCTCGAGCATTCATGCTTTAAAAATCATTTTCAAAATCACAAAATGATATCTTGTGCCAGTATCTCTCCACTACCGGACAAGAAATATTTGATTTTTTTTTAAAAAACCCTATTCAGAGATCATTTTCATAAAAAATGCCTATGTTTCTCACCTCTTCGAGGTGCATAGGTGATAAAATTTTCATTGAAACCCAGACTCATACCTTTACAAAATTTCATGCTTTAGAGGAATTATATTTAAATAATGATAAAAATAAAATTGAGGAAACCGAGATTAAAGTAAGATATAATTAGATGGTATCGATTTTTGGGTGTTAAGGGGGTGCTAATCTTTCCCCACATGTAACCAACTCCTGAACCCAAAAAAATGAATCTCTAGTATTATTTTCAATAGGCATTCAATCATGCCTAACTTAAAATGATCGGTGGTGACTCTAAGTTTATGGCCACTTCATGGTGGGCATCCAAGACTTGTTGGATGAGCGATTCGTCCGTTGGTCATTTACTCTTTCATGTCGAACATCAAAATATTTTTAAGTCAAGCGTGTTTTGGCCCTTTGGATCATCTGAAGTTCGTAAAGATCGAGCACATGGAACGTTGACAATGGACAAAATTTAGTTCAAAAATAATTAATGGAAAGAAAAGCTTTTTAAATGAAACTAAGGCATCAATGTCATTTTTCCCAACAAGAAGAATGAGTTTATGGTGCCCAAACATGAAAAGAAAAGAGATTATTATGTGAATCCATGTTTGTCCTAATGGATAGATGAACTTTGATTCTAAAAAATGGTGGGAAGAAAAGCTTTTTAAATGAAACCAAAGCATCAATGTCATTTATCCCAATAAGGAAAATGAGTTTACGATGCCTAATCAGGAAAAGATAGGAAATTATTATGGGAATCCGTTTTTGTCCTAATTGACAAACAAACTTTAATTCCAAAAAATGATGGAAAGAGAAGTCTTTCTTATGAAATCAAAGCTTCAATATCATTTATCCCAATGAGTAGAACAAGTTTATGCTACCTAATCATGAAAAAAAAAAAGAGATTATTATATGAATTTGTCTTTGTCCTAATTGACAGATAAACTCTGATTCTAAAAAATGGTGGGAAAAAAAGCTTTTCTTATGAAACCAAAGCATCAATGTCATTTATCCCAATGAGGATGATGAGTTTATGGTTCCAAATCAAGAGAAGAAAGGAGATTATTATGAGAATTCATATTTGTCGCCAATGATGGACGAACTATAAATCAAAGGAAATTGATGGCAAAAAAAGCTTTTCATATGAAACCAATGCATCAATGTCATTTATTCCAATGAAAAATATGTGTTTACAGTAGCCAATCATGAAAGGAAAGGAGATTATTATAGGTATCCATGTTTGTCCCAATGGACAAACAAACTTTAATTCTAAGGAAAATAGTGGAAAAAAAAGCCTTTTTTATAAAACTAAAGCATCAATTCATTTATCCCAATGAGGAGAATAAGTTTACGGTTCCCAATCATTAAAGGAAAAGAGATAATCACATGAATCCATGTTTCTCCAAATTGACAAATGAACTTTGATTCTAAAAAATGGTGGGAATAAAAGTTTTTCTTATGAAAGCAACATCAATGTCATTTATCCCAATAAGGAGAATGAGTTTATGGTGCCCAATCTTAAAAAGAAAGGAGATTATTATGTGAATCTATGTTAGGCCCAATTGACACATGAACTTTAATTCTAAAAAATGGTCGAAAGATAAGCTTTTCCTATGAAACCAAAATGTCAATGCCATTTATCCAAATGAGTAGAATGAGTTTATGGTGCCTAATCATGAAAAGAAAAGAGATTATTATGTGAATCTGTGTTTGCCCTAATTGACAACCAAACTTTAATTCTTAAAAATGGAAAAAAATGGAAGCTTTATGAAGCCAAAACATCAATGTCATTTATTCTAATGAGTAGAATGTGTTTAACGTGCCTAATCACGAAAAGAAAAGAGATTATTATGTGAATCCATCTTTGTCCTAATTGACAGATGAACTTTGATTCTAAAAATGGTGTGAAGAAAAGTTTTTTTGATGTGCCACATCATGGTTGGCCTAAGTTAGCTGGCCCAAAGGAGGAAGAGTTCGGGTATATAGGCCTAATCACATGATCAAGCGCTAAGAGTCAACTTCGTGTATTATGTGCTAAGTAAAGAAGATTCTTGAAGATTTTAGAAGTCTTCTTAAGCAAGAAAGTCAGTAGCATGCAAATTAGGAAAATTTTAGTGTACAGATCATTACTTAATTCCTAAGGCTTTATGTATTTTTAGGAAGGTTTTAATTCCTTAGCTTGTAAGGAAATTAATTCCATTGACTATTTTACTTTCTTAGTCAGCAAGCAATACCTTAATTAATTATTTAGGATTCAGTTTCCTTTCTTGTAAAGGCCTTTGGCCAAATCCTGTACTATAAATAAAGGACCTTATGCTTGTTTAGGAGACATTCAGAGTGGATCAATAAATTAGCTAATTATTTTCAGTTTCTTTCCCTTATCCAAGTCTTCTTGCTTGCAAGTTTATGAGACTTATCTTTAAGATTTCTTATCCCTAAAAAAGGAGTCTAACCCTTGTATTGATTGTGGTAAGGATTTTTATTAATCAATCAATCAAGGTTTATTCCTTCCATCCTTCCAACTTTCAGATTTTATTTTCCTTTATTTTCATATTGAACCATTAGAAACTTATTTCCATTAAGTTTTATTCTTATAAGGCTCATCATTTTCTTATGAAACCAAGGCATTAATGTCATTTATCCCAATGAGGAGAATGAGTTTATGGCTCCCAATCAAGAAAAGCAAGAGATTATTATGAGAATCCATGTTTGTAGCCATTGAAAGACGAACTTTAATTCTAAGGACATTGATGGAAAGAAAAGCTTTTCATATGAAACCAATGCATCAATGTCATTTATTCCAATGAAGAATATGTGTTTATGGTGCCTCATCATGAAAGGAAAGGAGATTATTATGTGTATCCATGTTTGTTCTAATTGACAGATGAACTTTAATTTTAAGAAAAATAGTGAAAGGAAAAGCTTTTCTTATGAAACTAATGCATTAATGTCATTTATCCTAATGAGTAGAACGAGCTTATGGTGCCTAATCATGAAAAAAAAGGAGATTATTATGTGAATCTATGTTTATCCTAATAGACATATGAACTTTGATTCTAAAAAATGGTAGGAAGAAAAGCTTTTCTTATGAAACCAAAGCATCAATGTCATTTAGCCTTGTGAATAAAACGAGCTTACGGTGCCCAATCATGAAAAGAAAGGAGATTATTATGTGAATTTGTGTTTGTCCTAATCGACATAGGAACTTTGATTCAAAAAAATGGTGTGAGGAAAAGCTTTTCTTATAAAACCAAAGCATCAATGTCATTTAGCCAAGTGAGTAGAACGAGCTTATGGTTCCTAACCATAAAAAGAAAGGAGATTATTATAAAATCCACATTTGTCCTATTGTCGGACAAACTTTATTTCTAAGGAAAATGGTGGAAAGAAAAGCTTTTTAAATGAAACCAAATCGTTAATGTCATTTATCCTAATGAGGAGAATGAGTTTATGGTGCCCAATCATGAAAAAAAAAAGGAGATTATTATGCAAATCCGTGTTTGTCCCAATTGAGAAAAGAACTTTAATTCTAGAAATGGTGGAAAAATGAGCTTTTCTTATAAAACCAAAGCATCAATGTCACTTATCCTAATGCGTAGAACGAGTTTTTGGCACCTAATCATGAAAAGAAAAGAGATTATTATGTGAATCTGTATTTAATGTAATTGATAGATAAACTTTGATTCTAAAAAATGGTTGGAAGAAAAGCTTTCAAATGAAATGAAATCATCAACATATTTATTCCAACGAGGAGAATAAGTTTATGGTGCCTAATCAAGAAAAGAAAAAAAATTATTATGTGAATCCATGTTCGTGCCAATTGACAAACAAACTTTTATTCTAAAAGCTGGCCAAAAGAGAAGCTTTTCTTATGAAACCAAAGCATCGATGTCATTTATCATAATGAGTAGAATAAGTTTATGGCACCCAATCATGAAAGAAAGAAGATTATTATGTGAATCCGTCTTTGTCCTAATTGATAGAAGAACTTTTAGTCTAAAAAATGGTGTGAAGAAAAGCTTTTCTTATGAAACTAAAGTGTAAATGTCATTTATCCTAATGAGGAGAATGAGTTTATGGTTCCCAATTAAGAAAAAAGGAGATTATTATGAGAATCCATGTTCGTTGCCTTTAACAGACGAACATTGATTCAAAGGAAATTGATGGAAAAAAATGCTTTTCATATGAAACCAATGCATCAATGCATTGATTCCAATCAAGAATATGTGTTTGTGGTGCCCAACCATGAAAGGACAGGAGATTGTTATGTGTACCCATGTTCATCTCAATTGACAGACAAACTTTAATTTTGAGGAAAGTGGTGTAAAGAAAAGCTTTTCTTATGAAACTAATGCATCAATGTCATTTATCTTAATGAGTAGAATGAGGTTATGGCGCCCAATCATGAAAAGAAAGGAGTTTATTAGGTGAATCAGTGTTTGTCCTAATTAGTAGACAAACTTTGATTCTAAAAATGGTGGGAAGAAAAGCTTTTCTTATGAAACCAAAGCATCAATGTCATTTATCCCAATGAGGAGAATGAGTTTACGGCTCCCAATCAAGAAACAAAATGAGATATTTTAAGAATCCATGTTTGTTGCCAATGACTAATGAACTTTAGTTCAAAGGAAATTGGTGGAAAAAAACTTTTTAAATGAAGCCAAAGCATCAATGTCATTTATCCCAATAAGGAGAATGAGTTTATGGTCCCAAACATGAAAAGAAAGCAGACTATTATATGAATCTGTGTTTGTCCAAATTGACAAATGAACTTAAATTCCAAAAAATGGTAGAAAGAGAAACTTTTCTTATGAAACCAAAGTATGAATGTCATTTATCCCAATAAGTAGAATAGGTTCATAGCCCCTAATCATGAGAAGAAAGGAGATTATTATGTGAATCTGTGTTTGTCCTAGTTGACAGAT
This sequence comes from Adansonia grandidieri, assembly GCA_038382065.1. Lineage (NCBI taxonomy): Eukaryota > Viridiplantae > Streptophyta > Magnoliopsida > Malvales > Malvaceae > Adansonia > Adansonia grandidieri. The sequence continues at coordinate 44,833 of JBBYHK010093256.1, read as the reverse complement.
GAACTTTGATTGTTAAAAATGGTGGGAAGAAAAGCTTTTTAAATGAAACCAAAGCATCAATGTCATTTATCCCAATGAAAAGAATGAGTTTATGGTGCCAAAACATGAAAAGAAAAAATATTATTATGTGAATCTATGTTTTTCCCAACCGTCAAATAAACTTTAATTCTAAAAAATGATGGAAAGAGAAGCTTTCTTTATGAAACCAAAGCATCATTATCATTTATCCTGATAAGGAGAATGAGTTTATGGTTTCCAATCATGAAAAGAAACGAGATTGTTATGGGAATCTATGTTTGTCCCAATTGAGAAATGAACTTTACTTCTAAAAATGGTGGAAAAAGAAGCTTTTCTTATAAAACCAAAGCATCAATGTCATTTATCCTAATAAATAGAATGAGTTTTTAGCACCCAATCATGAAAAGAAAGGAGATTACTATTTGAACCTATGTTTAACATAATTGACAGACAACTTTGATTCTAAAAAATGGTTAGAAGAAAAACTTTTTGAAATAAAGCCAAAGCATCATCATCATTTATCCCAATAAGGAGAATGAGTTTATGGTGCCCAATCATAAAAAGAAAGGAGATTATTGTGTGAATCTATGCTTGTCCCAATTGACAAATGAACTTTAATTCTAAAAAATGGCAGAAAGAGAAGCTTTTCTTATGAGACCATAGCATCAATGTCATTTATCCCAATAAGAATGAGTTTATGGTTCCCAATCATGAAAAGAAATAAGATTATTATGTGAATCTGTCTTTGTCCTTATTGACAGACGAACTTTGATTCTAAAAAAAGGTGGGAAGAAAAGCATTTTTTATAAAACCAAAGCATCAATGTTATTTATCCCAATGAAGAAAATGAGTTTACGGTTCCTAATTAGGAAAAGAAATGAGATCGTTATGAGAATCCATGTTTGTCGCCATTAACGGACGAATGTTAATTCTAAGGAAATTGATGGAAAAAATCTTTTCATATGAAACTGATGCATCGATGTCATTTATTCTAATAAAGAATGTGTTTATGGTGCCCAACCATGAAAGGAAAAGAGATTATTATGTGTATCCATGTTTGTCTCAATTGATGGATGGACTTTAATTCGAAGGAAAATGGTGGAAAGAAAAGCATTTCTTATGAAACTAATGCATCAATGCCATTTATCTTAATGAGTAGAATGAGCTTCTATTGCCCATCATGAAAAGAAATGAGACTATTATGTGAATCTTTGTTTATCCTAATCGATAGATGAACTTTGATTCTAAAAAATGGTGGGAAGAAAAGCTTTTCTTATGAAACCAAAGCATGAATGTCATTTATTCTAGTGAGGAGAATGAGTTTATGGTTCCTAATCATCAAAACAAAGGAGATTATTATGAAAATCCACGTTTGTCCTATTGTTGGACAAACTTTACTTCTAAGGAAAATGGTGGAAAGAAAAGCTTTTTAATTAAAACCAAAGCATCAATGTCATTTATCCCAAAAAAGGGAATGAGTTTATGGTGCCCCAACATAAAAAGAAAGGAGATTATTTTATAAATCCATATTTGTCCCAATTAACAAATGAGCTTTAATTCTAAAAAATGGTGGAAAGAGATGCTTTTTTTATGAAACCAAAACATTAATGTCATTTATTCCAATAAGTAAAACGATTGCTTGGCCACCAATCATGAAAAAATGGAGATTATTACGTGAATCCGTCTTTGTCATAATTGATAGACAAAATGGTAGGAAAAAAAGTTTTTAAATGAAACCAAAGCATCAGTGTCATTTATCCTAATAAGCAGAATGAGTTTATGGTGTCTAATCATGAAAAGAAAAGAGATTATTATGTGAATTAGTGTTTGTCCTAACTGACAAGTGAACTTTAATTCTAAAAAAAGGTCGAAAAAAAAGCTTTTGTAATTAAACCAAAGCATCAATGTCATTTATCAAAATAAGTAGAACCAGTTTTTGCCACCCAATCATGAAAAGAAAGGAGATTATTATGTGAATCTGTGTTTGTCCTAATTGACAAATGAACTTTGATTCTAAAAAATGGTGGGAAAAAAAGATTTTTCAATGAAACTAAAGTATCAATGTCACTTATCCCAATGAGTAGAATGAGTTTATAGTGCCCAATCATGGAAGAAAAAAGAGATTATTATGTGAATCCATCTTTGTCCTAATTGACAGACTTTAATTCTAAAAAATAATGGGAAAAAAAGCTTTTCTTATGAAACCAAAGCATCAATGTCATTTATCCCATTGAGGAGAATGAGTTTATGGTTCCCAATCAAGAAAAATAAAGGAGATTTTTATGAGAATCCATGTTTGTCGCCAATGATAGATGAACATTAATTCAAAGGAAATTGATGGAAAGAAAAGCTTTTCGTATAAAACTAATGCATTAATGTCATTTATTCCAATGAAGATATGTGTTTGTGGTACCTAATCATGAAAGGAAAGGAGATTATTATGTATATCCATGTTTGTCCCAATCGACAGATGGACTTTAATTCTAAGGAAAATGGTGGAATGAAAAGCTTCTTTTATGAAACCAAAGCATCAGTTCATTTATTCTAATGAAGAGAATTAGTTTACGGTTCCTAATTATGAAAAGAAAAGAGATAATTACTTGAATCCATGGTTATCCTAATTGATAGATGAACTTTGATTCTAAAAAATGGTGGGAATATAAGCTTTTCCTATGAAACCAAAATATCAATGTCATTTATCTGAATAAGTTGAATGAGTTTATGTTGCCCAATCATGAAAAGAAAGGAGATTATTATGTGAATTCATGTTTGTCCCACTAACAAACGAACTTTGATTCTAAAAAATGGCGAAAAGAGAAGCTTTTCTTTTGAAACCGAAGCATCAATGTCATTTATCCCAATGAGTAGAATGAGTTTATGGCACCCAATCATGAAAAGAAACGAGATTACTATGTGAATCTGCTTTTGTCCTAATTGACGGATGAACTTTGATTCTAAAAAATGGTGTAAAGAAAAGCATTTTTGATGCACCACATCATGGTTAACCTAGGTTCATAGGCCCAAAAGAGGAGGAGTTTGAGTATACAAGCCTAATCACATGATCAAGGGCTAAAAGAATCAACTTGGTCTATTATGTGCTCAGTAAATAAAATCCTTGAAGATTTTAGAAGTTTTCTTGAGCAAAAAAGTAGCAGCATGCAAATTAGGAAAATTTTAGTGTACAGATCATTACTTAATTCCTAAGGCTTTATGTTTTTTAGGAAAATTTTAATTCTATTACTATTTTACTTTCTTAGTCAACAAGCAATACCTTAATTAATTATTTAGGATTCAGTTTCCTTTCTTGTATAGACTTTTGGCCAAATCCTCTACCATAAATAAGGGACCTTGTGAATGTTTATGTGACATTCAGAGTAGATCAATAAAATAGTTGATTATTTTCAGTCCCTTTCTCTTATCCAAGTCTTCTTGGTGGCGAGTTTGTGAGACTTATCTTTTAGGTTTCTCATCCCTAAAAATGGTGTATAACCCTTATATTGATTATGGTGAGGATTATTATCAATCAATCAAGGTTTATTCCTTCTATGCTTCTAACTTTTAGATTTTATTTTCTTTTATTTTCCTTTTGAACCATTAGAGACTTATTTCTGTTAAGTTTTATTCTTATAAAGCTCGTCATTTTCTTATGAAATTAAAGCATTAATGTCATTTACCCAATGAGGAGAATGAGTTTATGGTTTCCAATCAAGAAAAGAAAGGAGATTATTATGAGAATCCATGTTTGTCGCCATTGACGAATGAACTTTAATTCTAAGAAAATTGATGGAAAGAAAAGCTTTTCATATGAAACCAATGCATCAATATCATTTATTCCAATGAAGAATATGTGGTTATGTTGCCTAATCATAAAAGGAAATGAGGTTATTATGTGTATCCATGTTTGTCCCAATTGACAGAAGGACTTTAATTCTAAGGAAAATGGTGAAAGGGAAAGCTTTTATTTGAAACTAATGCATCAATGACATTTATCTTAATAAATAGCACGATCTTATCGTGTACCTAATCATGAAAAAAAAGGAGATTATTATGTAAATCTTTGTTTGTCATAATCAATAGATGAATTTTGATTCTAAAACCTGGTGGGAAGAAAAGCTTTTATAAATGAAACTAATACATAAATGTCATTTATCCTAGTGAGGATAATGAGTTCATGGTTCCTAATCATGAAAACAAAAAAAATTATTATAAGAATTCATGTTTGTCCCATTATCGGACAGACTTTACTTCTAAGGAAAATGGTGGAAAGAAAAGTTTTTTAAATGAAACCAAAGCACCAATGTCATTTATCCCAATAAGGTGAACGAGTTTATAGTGCCCAATCATGAAAAGAAAGAAGATTATTAAGTGAATCCATGTTTGTCCTAATTGAGAAACGAACTTTAATTCTAAAATATGGTGGAAAGGGAAGCTTTTCTTATGAAAACAAAGCATCGATGTCACTTATCCCAATAAATAGAATAAGTTTTTGGCACCATATCATTAAAAAGAAAGGGGATTATTATGTTAATCCATATTTGTCCTAATTGACAAAAGAAATTTAATTCTAAAAAATGGCAGAAAGTGAACCTTTTTTTATGAAACCAAAGCATCAATGTCATTTATCATAATGAGTTGAACGAGTTTATGGCACCAAGCACGAAGAGAAAAAAGATTATTGTGTGAATCCATCTTTGTCCTAGTTGACAGATGAACTTTGATTCTAAAAAATGGTGGGAAGAAAAGCTTTTCTTATGAAACGAAAGCATCGATGCCATTTATCCCATTAAGGAGAATGAGTTTATGGTTCCCAATCAAGAAAAAAAAAGATATTATTATGAGAATCCATGTTTGTTGCTATTGATGGACAAACTTTCTTTCTAAGGAAATTGATGGAAAGATAAGCTTTTCATATGAAACCAATGCATCAATGTCATTTATTCTAATGAAGAATATGTGTTTATGGTACCCAATCATGAAAGGAAAGCAGATTACTATGTGTATCCATATTTGTCCCAATCAATGGACAAACTTTAATTCTGAGGAAAATAGTGGAAGAAAAAGTTTTTCTAATGAAATCAAAGCATTAATTCATTTATCTCAGTGAGGATAATGAGTTTACAGTTCCTAATCATGGAAAGAAAGGAGATAATTACATGAATCCATGTTTATCTAAATTGACAGATGAACTTCGATTCTAAAAAAAAGTATGAATAGAAGTTTTTCTTATGAAATAAAGCATCAATGCCACCCAATGAAGAGAATGAGTTTATGGTGCCTAATCATCAAAAGAAGAGAGATTATTATGTGAATCTATGTTTGCCCTAAATGATAGATGAAATTTAATTTTATAAAATGGTTGAAAGAAAAGGTTTCCTATGAAACCAAAACATTAATGTCATCTATCCCAATAAGTAGACCGAGTTTTGGGCACCCAATAATGAAAATAAAAGAGATTATTATGTAAATCTATATTTGTCCTAATTGATAGATGAACTTTGATTTTAAAAAATGGTTAGAAGAAAAGCTTTTCTTATGAAACCAAAACATCAATATCATTTATCCTAATGAGAAGAATGAGTTTATGGTTCCTAATCATGAAAAAAAGGGAGATTATTATGTGAATCCGTGTTTGTCCCAATTGGAAAACAAACTTTAATTCTAAAAAAGGGTGGAAAGAGAAGCTTTTCCTGTAAGACTAATGCATCTATGTCAATTATCCCAATAAGTAGAATGAGTTTTTGGCACCTACTCATGAAAACAAAGGAGATTATTATGTGAATCCATTTTTGTCATAATTGATAGATGAACTTTGTTTCTAAAAAATGGTGGGAAGAAAAGCTTTTTAAATGAAACCAAAGCATCAATGTCATTTATCACAATGAGGAGAATGAGTTTATGGTGCTCAATCATGAAAAAAAAGAAGATTGTTATTTGAATCCACGTTTATCCCAATTGATAAACAAATTTTAATTATGTGAATCCATCTTTGTCTTAATTGATAAATGAACTTTGATTCTAAAAACTGGTGTGAAAAAAAGCTTTGCAAATGAAACCAAAGCATCAATATCATTTATTGCAATGAGGAGAATGATCTTATGGTGCCCAATCATGAAAAGAAAGGAGATTGTTAAGTGAATCCATGTTTGTCCCAATTCACAAACTAATTTTAATTCTAAAAATTGGTAGAAAGATAAGCTTTTCCTAAGAAACCAAAGTATCAATGTCATTTATCCCAATGAGTAGGACCAGTTTACGGCACCCAATCATGAAAAAAAAGGAGAATACTATGTGAATCCATCTTTATCCTAATTGACAGATGAACTTTAATTCTAAAGAATGATGTGATGAAAAGCTTTTCGTACTAAACCAATGCATCAATGTCATTTATCCCAATGAAGAGAATGAGTTTATGGTTCCCAATTAAGAAAATAAGGAGATTATTATGAGAATATGTTTATCATCATTGACAAATGAAATTAACTTTGAAGGAAATAGTGGGAAGGAAAGCTTTTTAAATGAAACCAAAGCATCAATTCATTTATCCCAATAAGAAGAATGAGTTTATGGTTCCCAATCATGAAAAGAAATGAGAGAATTACATGAATCTCTATTTATCTAAATTGACAAATGAAATTTGATTCTAAAAAATGGCAAGAATAGAAGTTTTTCCTATGAAACCAAAACATCAATGTCATTTATCCCAATAAGGAGAGTAAGTTTATGGTGCCCAATCATGAAAAGAAAGGAGATTTTTATATGAATCTGTGTTAGTCCCAATTGATAGACGAACTTGAATTCTAAAAAATGTTGAAAGAGAAGCTTTTTATATGAAACCAAAACATCAATGTCATCTATTCCAATTAGTAGAATGAGCTTATGGTGACTAATCATAAAAAAAAAAGAGATTACTATGTGAATCCTTCTTTGTCCCAATTGACGAACGAGCCTTAACTCTAAAAAATGGCACAAAGAGAAACTTTTGTTATTGCATTAATGTCACTTATCCCAATGAGTAGAATGAGTTTATGGTGCCAAATCATGAAAGAAAAAAGAGATTATTATATGAATCCCTCTTTGTCTTAATTGACAATGAACTTGGATTCTAAAAAATGGTGGGAAGAAAAGCTTTTCTTACGAAACCAAAGCATCAATGTCATTTATCCCAATGAGGAGAATGAGTTTGTGGTGCCTAATCATGAAATAAAAGGAGATTATTATGTGAATCCATGTTTATCCCAATTGAGAAAAAATTTTAATTCTGAAAAATGGCAAAAGATAAGTTTTTTGATGAAACCAAAATATCACTGTCATTTATCCCAATGAGTAAAATGAGTATATGGCATCCAATCATGAAAAAAAAAAGAGATTATTATGTGAATCCGTTTTTGTCCTAAGTAATAGATGAACTTTGATTCTAAAAAATGGTGAGAATAAAAGCTTTTCTTATGAAACCAAAGTATCAATGTCATTTATCCCAATGAGGAGAATGAGTTTATGGTGCCCAATCATGAAATAAAAAGAGATTATTATTTAAATCCATGTTTATCCTAATTGACAAAAAACTTTAATTCTAAAAAATGGCGAAAAGAGAAGCTTTTCTTATGTAACCAAAGTATCAGTGTCATTTATCCCAATGAGTAAAATAAGTTTATGGCACCCAATTATAAGAAGAAAGGAGATTATTATGTGAATCTATCTTTGTCCTAATTGATAGATGAACTTTGATTCTAAAAAAGAGTGAGAATAAAAGCTTTTCTTATGAAACCAAAGTATCAATGTCATTTATCCCAATCAGGAGAATGAGTTTATGGTTCCCAATCAAGAAAAGAAAGGAGATTATTATGAGAATCTATGTTTGTCACAGTAGACAAACAAACTTTAATTCGAAGGAAATTGATTGAAAGAAATACTTTTCATATGAAACCAATGCATCAATGTCATTTATCCCAATGAGGAGAATGAGTTTATGGTGCCCAATCATGAAAAGAAAAGAGATTATTATGTGAATTCGTGTTTATCTTAATTGACAAATGAACTTTAATTCTAAAATGGTGGAAAGAGAAGCTTTTCTTATGAAACCAATGCATCAATGCCACTTATCCCAATAAGTAGAATGAGTTTTTGGCCCTCAATCATGAAAAGAAAAGAGATTATTTTGTAAATCGTGCTTGTCCTAATTGACAGGCGAATTTTGATTCAAAAAATGGTGAGAAGAAAAGCATTTAAATGAAACCAAAGCATCAACATCATTTTTGCCAATAGGGAGAATGAGTTTATTATGCCCAATCATGAAAAGAAAGGAGATTATTATGTGAATCCATGTTTGTCCCAATTGACAAACAAATTTAGTTCTAAAAAATGGCAAGAAAAAAAGCTTTTCTTATGAAACCAAAGCATCAATGTCTTTTATCCCAATGAGTAGAATAAGTTTATGGTACCCAATCATGAAAAGAAATTAGATTATTTTGTGAATCTATCTTGGTCCTAATTGACAGATAAACTTTAAGACTAAAAAATAGGGGGAAGAAATGCTTTTCATATGAAACTAAAGCATCGATGTCATTTACCCATTGAGAAGGATGCATTTATGGTTCCCAATCAAGAAAAGAAAGAAGATTACTATGAGAATCTATGTTTGCTGCCATTGACGAAAGAACTTTAATTCTAAGGAAATTGATGGAAAAAAAAAAGCTTTTCATATGAAACCAATGCATCAATGTCATTTATTCCAACGAAGAATATGTGTTTATGGTGCCTAATCATGAAAAAAAGGGAGATTATTATATGTATTCATGTTTGTCCTAATTGATGGGCGGACTTTAATTCTAAGGAAAATGGTGGAAGGAAAAGCTTTTCTTATGAAACCAAAGCATCAAACCCATTTATCCCAAAGAGCAGAATGAGCTCACGATTCCCAATCACGAAAAGAAGGAAGATAATTATGTGAATTCAAGTTTATCCAAATTGACAGATGAAATTTAATTCTAAGAAAGGGTGGGAATACAAGTTATTCCTATGAAACCAAAGCATCAATGTCATTTTTCCTAATGAGGAGAATGAGTTTATGGTGCCCAATCATGAAAATAAAAGAGATTATTATGTGAATCAATGTTTGTTTTAATTGATAAACGAACTTTGATTCTAAAAAATGGTTGGAAGACAAGCTTTTCTTTTGAAACCAAAGCATCAATTCATTTATCCCAATAAGGAGAATGAGTTTATGGTTCCCAATCAAGAAAAGAAAGGAGTTTATTAACTTAATCCATGTTTATCCTAATTGATAGATGAACTTTGATTCTAAAAAATGGTGGAAGGAAAAGCTTTTCTTATGAAATCAAAGTATCAATGTCATTTATCCCAATGGGTAAAATGAGCTTATGGTGCCCAATCATGAAAAAAATGAGACTATTATGTGAATCCGCATTTGTTCTAAATGACAACGAAGCTTAATTCTAAAAAATGGTTGAAAAAGAAGCTTTTCCTATTAAACCAATGCATCAATGTCATTTATCCTATTGAGTAGAAAGAGCTTATGGTGCCAAACCATGAAAAGAAAGGAGATTATTATGAGAATCCATGTTTGTTTCAAATAACAAATGAACTTTAATTATAGGAAATAGTGGAAAAAAAAGCTTTTCTTATGAAACCAGTATGTCAATGTCATTTATCCTAATGAGTAGAATAAGACTATAATGCCCAATCTTGAAATGAAAAGAGATTATTATGTGAATCTGCGTTTCTACTGATTGGCAAATAAGCTTTGAATCTAAAAAATGGTGGGAAGAAAAGCTTTTCTTATGAAACCATAGTATTAATGTCATTTATCCCAAAGAGGAGAACAAGTTTATGGTTCCCAATAAAGAAAAAATAAGTTTATTAAGTGAATCTATGTTTATACCAAATGACAAATAAACTTTGATTCTAAAAAATGGTGGAAGGAAAAGCTTTTCTTATGAAACCAAAGCTTCAATTTCATTTATCCTAATGAGTAGAACGAGCTTATGGTGCCCATTCAAGAAAAGAAATGAGATTATTATGTGAATCCTTGTTTGTTTTAATTGACAGACGAACCTTAATTCTAAAAATTGGTTGAAAGAGAAGCTTTTTTTATGAAACCAATGCATCAATGTCATTTATCCTACTAAGTAGAAAGAACTTATGGTGCCTAACCATGAAAAGGAATGTGAATCCGTGTTTGTTTCAATTGATAGGTGAACCTTAATTATAAGAAAATGTAGAAAGAGAAACTTTTCTTATGAAACTAGCGCATCAATGTCATTTATCCTAATAAGTAGAATGAGCTTATGATGCCCAATCTTTGAATGAAAAGAGATTATTATATGAATCTGTGTTTGTACTAATCGACAGATGAACTTTGATTCTAAAAATTGGTGGGAAGGAAAGCTTTTTTTATTAAGCCAAAGCACCTATGTTAGTTATCCCAAAAAAGAGAATAAGTTTATGGTTCCCAATCATGAAAAAAAAAAGGAGATTATTATAAGAAACCATGTATGTCCCATTATCGAATGAACTTTACTTCAAAGGAGAGTGGTAGAAAGAAAAGGCTTTTAAATGAAACCAAAGCATCAATGTCATTTATCCCAATGAGGATAATGAGTTTATTGTCCCTAATCATGAAAATAAAAGAGATTATTATGTAAATTTATGTTTGTTCTATTTGACAAACGAACTTTAATTCTAAAAAATGGTGGAAAGAGAAGCTATTCTTGTGAAACCAAAGCATTAATGTCATTTATCCTAATGAGTAGAATGAGTTTATGGAGCTCAATCATGAAAAGAAAAGAGATTATTATGTGAATCCGTGTTTGTCCTAATTGACAGCAAACTTTGATTCTACAAAATGGTTGGAAAAAAAGCTTTTCTTGTGAAACCAAAGCATCAGTGTCATTTATACGAATGAGGACAATGAGTTTATGGTTCTCAACCATAAAAAAAAAGAGATTATTATAAGAATCCACGTTTGTCATATTGTCAGATAAACTTTACTTCTTTGTCCCATTGTCGGATGAACTTTACTTCTACAAAAAATGGCAGAAAGAGAAGCTTTTCTTATGAAACTAAAGCATCAATGTCATTTATCCCAATGAGTAGAATGAATTTACAATGCCCAATCATAAAAAAAAAGAGATTATATGAGAATCCATGTTTTTCCAATTAACTAATAAACTTTGATTTTAATGAAAATAGTGGAATGAAAAGCTTTAAGTATGAAGCCACAGCATCAACATCATTTATTGCAATGAGGAGAATGAGTTTATGGTGCCTAAACATGAATAAAAAAAGTAGATTATTATGTGTATCCATGTTTATTGCAATTGACGGACCAACTTTAATTCTAAGGAAAATAGTGGAAGAAAAAGCTTTTCTTATGAGACCAAAGCATCATTTCATTTCTCCCAATGAGGAAAATGAGTTTAGGATTCCCAGTCATGAAAAGAGAGAAGATAATTATATGAATTTATGTTTATCGAAATTCACAGATGAACTTTAATTCTAAAAAATGGTAGGAATAGAAGTTTTTCTTATGAAACCAAAATATCAATGTCATTTATCCTAATGAGGAGAACGAGTTTATGGTGCCGAATCATGAAAAATAAAGGAGATTATTATGTGAATCCGTGTTAGTCCCAATTGATAAATGAACTTTACTTCTAAAAAATGGTCAAAAAAGAGCTATGAAACCAAAACATCAATGTTATTTATCCTAATGAGTAGAATAAGCTTATGGTGCCCAATCAAGAAAGAAAGGAGATTATTATGTGAATCTGTGTTTGTTTCAACTGACAACAAACTATAATTCTAAAAAGGGTTGAAAGAGAAGCTTTTCTTATGAAACTAATGCATTAATGACATTTATCCTAATGAGTAGAATGAGCTTATGGTACCCAATCAAGAAAAAAAAAGAGATTATTATGTGAAACTGTGTTTGTCCTAATCGACAGACGAACTTTGATTCTATAAAATGGTGGGAAGAAATGCTTTCTTACAAAACCAAAGCATCAATGTCATTTATCCCAGTGAGGAGAATGAGTTCATGGTTCCCAATCATGAAATGAATGAGATTTTTATGAGAATGCACATTTGTCCCATTATCAAGCAAACTTTACTTCTAAGGAAAATGGTGGAAAAAAAAAGCTTTTTAAATGAAACCAAAGCATCAATGTGATTCATCCCAATGATGAGAATGAGTTTATAGTGCCCAATCAAGAAAAGAAAAGAGATTATTATGTGAATTCGTGGTTGTCCGAATTGACAAATGATCTTTATTTCTGTAAAATGGTGGAAAAGAAGCTTTTCTTATAAAACCAAAACATCAATGTCATTTATCCTAATGTAGAATGAGTTTATGGCACCCAATCATGAAAAAAAAAGAGATTATTATTTGAATCTATGTTTGTCACCATTGATGAACAAACTTTAAATCTAAGGAAATTAATGGAAAGAATAGCTTTTCATATGAAACCAATGCATCAGTGTACTTTATTCCAATGAAAAAAATGTATTTATGGTGCCTAATCATGAAAGGAAAAGAGCTTATTATGTGTATCCATTTTTATCCTAATAGACTAATAAACTTCAATTCTAAGGAAAATGGTGGAAGAAAAAGCTTTTCTTTTGAAACCTAAGAATCAATTCATTACCACAACAAGGAGAATGGGTTTATGGCTCCCAATCGTGAAAAGAAATGAGATTATTATGTGAATCCGCATTCCCAATTTATAGACAAACTTTGATGCAAGAAATGGTGGGAAGAGAAGTTTTTCTTATGTAACCAAAGCATCAATGTCATTTATCCCAACGAGTAGATCGAGTTTATGGTATCCAATCATGAAAATAAAGGAGATTATTATGTCAATCTGTGTTGGTCCTAATTGACAGATGACTTTGATTTAAAAAAATGGTGGGAAGTAAAGCTCTTCTTATGAAAATAAAGCATCAACGTCATTTATCCTAATGAGGAGAATGACTTTGTGGTTCCCAATCATGAAAAGAACAGAGATTATTATGTGAACCTATGTTTGTCCTAATTGACATATGAAGTTTGATTCTAGAAAATAGTGGGAAAAAAAAGCTTTTCTTATGAAACAAATGCATTAATGTCTTTTATCTAAATGAGGAGAATGAGTTTATGGTGCCCAATGATAAAAATAAAAGAGATTATTATGAGAATTAATGTTTGATCCATTGTCGAACAAACTTTATTTCTAAGGAAAATGGTGGAGAGAAAAACTTTTTAATTGAAACGAAAGCATCAATGTCATTTATCCTAATGAGGTGAATGAATGTTGCCCAATCATGAAAAGAAAAGAGATTATTATGTAAATTTGTGCTTTTCCCAATTGACAAACAAACTTTAATTCTAAAAATGGTGGAAAGAGAAGCTTTTCTTATGAAACTGAAGCATCAATGTTGTTTATCCCAATTAATAGAATAAGTTTATGGCACCCAATCATGAAAAGAAAAGAGATTATTATGAGAATCCATGTTTTCCTAAATTAACTGAGAAACTTTGATTCTGATTAAAATGGTGAAAAAAAAAGCTTTTCTAATGAAGCCAAAATGTCAACATCATTTTGCAATGATGAGAATGAGTTATGGTGCCTAATCATGAAAAGAAAAGAGATTATTACGTGCCTTTATGTTTGCCACAATTGATGGACCAACTTTAGTTCTAAGGAAAATGGTGGAAGGGAATACTTTTCTTATGAGACGAAAACAACAATTCATTTATCCCAATGAGGAGAATGAGTTTACTGTTCCCAGTCATGAAAAAAAAAAAGAGATAATTACGTGAATCCATCTTTATCCAAATTGACTTATGACTTTTGATTATAAAATATGAGGGGAAAAAAGTTTTTCTTATGAAAATAAAGCGTCAATGTCATCCGTCCCAATAAGGAGAAGGAGTTTATGATGTCTAATCATGAAAAAAAAGAGATTATTATGTGAATCCGTGTTAGTCCCAATTGACGAATGAACTTTAAATTTAAAATATGGTCAAAAGAAAATCTTTTCTTATGAAATGAAAGTATCTGTGTCATTTGTCCCAATAAGGAGAATGGGTTATTAGGCCCCAATCATGAGAAGAAAGGAGATTATTAGGTGAACCCATGTTTGTTCTAATTGATAAATGAACTTTAATTCTAAAATATTGCCAAAAGTGAAGCTTATCTTATAAAACCAATACATCAATGTCATTTATCCTAATAAGTAGAACAAGCTTATAGTGGCCAACCAAGAAAAGAAAGGAAATTATTATATGAATCTTTGTTTATTTTAATTGACAGATGAATTTTAATTCTAAAAAATGGTCGAAAGAGAAGCTTTTCTTATGAAACTAATGCATCAGTGTCATTTATCCTAATGTGTAGAATGAGCTTATGTTGCCCACTCATGAGAGGAAAGGAGATTATTATGTGAATCTATGTTTGTCCTAATTGATAGAAGAACTTGCATTCTCAAAAATGGTAGGAAAAAAAGCTTTCCTTAAAAAACCAAAGCATCAATGTCATTTATCCTAATAAGAAGAATGAAGGGTGCCCAATCTTAAAAAAGAAATAGATTATTATGTGAATCTATGTTTGTTTCAATTGACAAATGAACATTAATTCTAAAAATGGTGGAAAGAAAAGCTTTTCAAATGAAACCAAAGCATCAACGTCATTTATCCCAATAAAGAGAATGAATGGTGCCCAACCATGAAAAGAAAGGATTTTATTATGTGAATTATCCTAATTAACAGACGAACTCTGATTTAAAAAAATGGCGGGAAGGAAAGCTTTTTTTATGAAAATAAAGCATCAATGTCATTTATCCCAATGAGGAGAATGAGTTTATGGTTCTCAATCATGAAAAGAATGGAGATTATTATGTGAACCTGTGTTTACCCTAATCAACATATGAACTTTGATTCGAGAAAATGGTGGGAAGAAAAGCTTTTTTGATGAAACCAAAGCATCAATGTCATTTATCCAAATGAGGAGAATGAGTTTATAGTTCCTAATCGTGAAAAGAAAAGAGATTATTATGAGAATTCACATTTGACCCATTGTTGGATGAACTTTACTTTTAAGCAAAATGATGGAAAGAGAAGATTTTCTTATGAAACAGACAGCAATGTCATTTATCCTAATGAGTAAAATAAGTTTATGGTGCCCAATCATGAAAAGAAAGGGCATTATTACGAGAATCCATGTTTTCCCCAATTAACTGATAAACTTTGATTCTGATGAAAATAGTGGAAAGAAAAGCTTTTCTTATAAAGCCAAAATGTCAACATCATTTTGCAATAAGGAGAATGATTTTATGGTGCCCAATCATAAAAATAAACAAGATTATTACGTGCCTCTATGTTTGTCCTAATTGATGGACCAACTTTAATTCTAAGGAAAATGGTGCAAGGAAAAGCTTTTCTTATTCAACAAAAGCATTAATTCATTTATCCTAATGAAGAAAATGATTTTACTGTTCTTATTCATGAAAAAAATGTGATAATTACATGAATCCATGTTTATCCAAATTGACAGATGAACTTTGATTCTAAAATATTATGGGAAGAAAAGCTTTTCTTATGAAACCAAAGCATCAATGTCATTCATCCCAACGAGGAGAATGAGTTTATGGTGCCCAATCATGAAAAGAAAAGAGATTATTATGTGAATCTGTGTTAGTCCCAATTGACAGGCAAACTTTAATTCTAAAAAATAGTTGAAAGAGAAGGTTTTCCTATGAAACCAAAACATCAATGTCATTTATCCCAATGAGTAGAATGAGTTTATGGTGCCAATCATGAAAAGAAATGATATTATTATGTGTATCCATGTTTATCCTAATTGACAAATAAACTTTAATTCTAGGGAAAATGGGGGAAAGAGGAGCTTTTCTTATAAAACCAAAGCATCATTTAATTACCCTAAAGAGTAGAATAAGTTTATAGTGCCCAGTCATAAAAAGAAAGAAGATTGTTATGTGAATCCATGTTTCTTCCAACTGACAAACGAACTTTGATTCTAAAATATGGTAAGAAGATAAGTTTTTCTTATGAAACCAAAGCATCAATGTCATTTATCCTAATGAGGAGAATGAGTTTATGGTGCCTAATCATGAAAGAAATGAGATTATTTTGTGAATCCGTGTTAGTCCCAATTGACAAACGAACTTTAATTTTAAAAAATGTTCGAAAAGGAAGCTTTTCTTATGAAATGAAGGCATCAATGTCATTTACCCCAATAAAGGAATGAGTTTTTAGGCTTCAATCATAAGAAAAAAAGGAGATTATTAGGTGAATCCATGTTTGTTCTAATTGATAGATGAACTTTACTTCTAAAAAATTGCCAAAAGAGAAGCTTTTTTTATGAAACCAATGAATCAGTGTCCTTTATCCTAATAAGTAGAACGAGCTTATGGCACCCACTCATGAAAAGAAAGGTGATTATTTTATGAATCTGCATTTGTCCTAATGGACAAACGAACTTTGATTCTAGAAAATGGTGGAAAGAAAAGCTTTCCTTAAGAAACCAAAGCATCAATGTCATTTATCCTAATGATGAGAATAAAGGGTGTCCGATCATGAAATGAAAGGAGATTATTATCTAAATTCGTGTTTATTTCAATTGGTAGACGAACTTCAATTCTAAAAAATGGTGGAACAAAAAGCTTTTCCTATGAAACCAAAGCATCAATGTCATTTATCCCAATGAGTAGAATGAGTATATGGCACCCAATCATGAAAAGAATGGAGATTATCATGTGAATCCATGTTTGTCCCAATTGACGGATGAACTTTGATTCTAAAAATGGTGGGAAGAAAAGCTTTTCCTATGGAACCAAAGCATCAATGTCATTTATCATAATAAGGAGAATGAGTTTATGGTTCTCAATCATGAAAAAAAAATGAGATTATTTTGAGAATCCATGTTTGTCCCATTTTCGGATGAACTTTACTTTTAAGGAAAATGGCAGAAAAAGAAGCTTTTGTTATGAAACCAAAGCATCAAAGTCATTTATCCTAATGAGTACAACGAGTTTACAATGCCCAATCAAGAAAAGAAAGGAGATTACGAGAATTTATGTTTTCCTTAATTGACTGATAAACTTTGGTTCTGATCAAAATGTTGAGAGAAAAGCTTTTCTTTTGAAGCCAAAGCATCAACAATATTTTACTGCGATGAAGAGAATAAGTTTATGGTGCCCAATCATGAAAAGAAAGGAGATTATTATTTGAATCTGTGTTAGTCCAAATTAACAGACAAACTTTAATTCTAATAAATAGTCAAAAAAAGTTTTATTATGAAACCAAAGCATCAACGTCATTTATGCTAATGAGTAAAATGAGCTTACATTGCCAAATCATAAAAAGAAAAGAGATTATTATGTGAATCAGTGTTTGTCCCAATTGACAGATGAACTTTGATTCTAAAAACTTATGGGAAAAATGTGTTTGTTATGAAACTAAAGCATCAATGTCATTTTTCTGAACAAGAAGAACGAGTTTAGGGTTCCCAATCATTAAAAAAAGGGATTATTATGAGAATTCGCATCTGTCCCATTATCTGACGAATGTTACTTCTAAGGAAAATGGTGGAAAGAAAAATTTTTCAAACAAATCCAAAGCATCAATGTCATTTATCCCAATGAAAAGCATGAGTTTATGGTGCCCAATCATGAAAAAAAAGGAGATTATTATGCGTATCCATGTTTGTCCTAATTGATGGACAAACAACAAGGAAAATGATGGAAGGAAAAGCTTTTCTTATGAAACCAAAGCATCAATTCATTTATTATAGTGAGGAGAACAAGTTTTGGTTCCCAATCATGAAAAAAATAGGTTATTATGTGAATCTGTGTTTATCTAAATTGACTGATAGCTTTGATTCTAAAAAATGGTGGGAAAAGAAGTTTTTCTTGTGAAACCAAAGCATCAATGTGATTTATCCCAATAAGGAGAATGAGGTTATAGTGCCCAATCATGAAAAGAAAGGAGATTATTATCTGAATCTGTGTTAGTCTAAATTGACAGATGAACTTTAATTCTAATAAATGGTTGAAAGAAAAGCTTTTATTATGAAACCAAAGCATCAACGTCATTTATCCTAACGAATAGAATGAGCTTACGGTGCCTAATCATGAAAAGAAAGGAGAATAAGTATTTGTCCTAATCGACAGACGAACTTTGATTCTAAAAAATTATGGGAAAAAAGCTTTTCTTATGAAACCAAACCATCAATGTCATTTATCCCAATAAGGAGAATGAGTTTATGGTTTCGAATCATGAAAATAGGAGAGATTATTATGGGAATCCATGTTTCTCGCCATTGACAAACAAACTTTAAATCTAGGGAAATTGATGGATGAAAAAGCTTTTCATATGAAACCAATGCATCAATGTCATTTATTCCAATGAAGAAAATGTGTTTATGGTGCCCAATCATGAATGGAAAGGAGATTATTATACGTATCCATGTTTCTCCCAATTGACGGATAGACTTTAATTCTTAGAAGTGGAAGGAAAAGCTTTTCTTATGAAACCAAAGCATCAATTCATTAATGCCAATGAGTAGAATGAGTTTACGGTTCCCTATCACGAAAAAAAAAAGGGATTATTACATGAGTCTGTGTTTATCCCAATTGATAGATAATTCTAAAAAATGGTAGGAGAAGAAGTTTTTCTTATAAAACCAAAGCATCAATGTCATTTATCCCAATAAGAAAAATGAGTTTTTGGGCCTTAATCTTGAAAAGAATGGTGATTATTAGATGAATCCTTGTTTGTTCTAATTAACAGATGAACTTTAATTCTAAAAAATTGCCAAGAGAGAAGCTTTTCTTATGAAACCAAGACATCAATGTCATTTATTCTAATGAGTAGAATGAGCTTATGGTGCCCAATCATGAGAAAAAAGTGATTATTATATGAATCAGTGTTTGTCCTAATCAACAAATGAAGTATGATACTAAAAAATAGTGGGAAGAAAAGTTTTCCTTATGAAACCAAGCATCAGTGTTATTTATCCCAACGAGTAGAATAAGTTTATGGTTCCAAATCATGAAAAGAAAAGAGATTATTATGAGAATCCACGGTTGCCCCATTGTCAGATGAACTTTACTTCCTAGGAGAATGGTGGAAAGAAAAACATATTAAATGAAATCAAAGTATCAATGTCATTTATCCTAATGAGAAGAATGAGTTTATGGTGCCTAATCATAAGAAAACAAGGTGAAGATTAAGTGAATCTGTATTTGTACCAACTGGCAAATAAACTTTAATTCTAAAAACTAGTGGAAAGAGAAGCTTTTCTTACGAAGCTAAAGCATCAATGTCATTTATCCCAAAGACTAGAATGAGTTTATGGCATCTAATCATGAAAATAAAGGAGATTATTATATGAATCCATGTTGTCCTAATTGACAGACGAACTTTGATTCTAAAAAGAGGTGGGAAGAAAAACTTTTCTTATGAAACCAAAGCATCAATGTCATTTATCCCAACGAGGAGAATAAGTTTATGGTTCCTAATCATGAAAAAAAGGATATTATTATGAGAATCCATATTTGTTGCCGTTGACGGATGAACTTTAATTCTAAGGAAAATTGTGGAAAGAAAAGCTTTTCATATGAAACCAAATCATCAATGTCATTTATTCCATTGAAGGAAATGTGTTTATGGTGCCCAATCATGAAAGAACGGTGATTACTATGCATATTCATGTTTGTCCTAATTGACAGATGAACCTTAATTCTAAGGAAAATGGTGGAAAGACAAGCTTTTCTAATAAAACCGAAGCATCTATTCATTTACCGCAATAACGAGAAAAGTTTATGGTTCCCAATCATGAAAAGAAAGGAGATTATTATGTGAACTCATGTTTATCCTAATTGATAAGAGAACTTTGATGCAAAAAAATGGTGGAAAGAAAAGCTTTTCTTATAAAACCAAAGCATCAATTTATCCCAATGACTAAAATAAGTTTATTGGGTCCAACCATGAAAATAAAGGAGATTATTATGTGAATCCGTGTTTGTCCTAATTGATAGACGAACTTTGATTCTAAAATGGTGGGAAGAAAAGCTTTTCTTATGAATCCAAAGCATCAATTGCATTTATCACAACAAGGAGAATGAGTTTATGGCTCTAATCATGAAAAGAAAGGAAATTGTTATAAGAATCCACGTTTCTCCCATTGTAAGACCTTTACTTCAAAAGAAAATGGTGGAAAGAAAAACTATTCAAATGAAATCAAAGCATCAATGTCATTTATCCCAATAAAAAGAATAAGTTTATGGTACCCAATCATGAAAAGAAAAGAGATTATTATGCGAATCCATGTTTATCCCAATTGAACGAACTTTAATTCTAAAACATGGTGGAAAGAGAAGCTTTTCTTGTGAAACCAAAGAATCAATGTCATTTATCTCAATAAGGAGAATGAGTTTATGGTTCCCAATCATGAAAAGAGAGAAGATTGTTATGAGAATCCACATTTGTCCTACTGTTGGATAAACTTTACTTCTAAAGAAAATAGTGAAAAGAAAAGCTTTTCTTATGAAGCCAAAGCATTAATGCCATTTATCCTAATAAATAGAACAAGTTTACAATGCCCAATCATGACAAGAAAGGAGATTGTTAAAAGAATCCATGTTTTCCTTAATTAACAGATAAACTTTGATTCTGATGAAAATAGTAAAAATAAAAGCTTTTCTTATGAAGCCAAAGCATCAACATGATTTATTGCAATAGGGAGAATGAGCTTATGGTGCCCAATCATGAAAAGAAAGAAGATTATTACGTGTATCCATGCTTGTCCTAATTGACAAACCAACTTTAATTCTAAGGAAAATGGTGGAAAAAAGCTTTTCTTATGAGACCAAAGCATCAATTCATATATGCCAATGACGAGAATGAGTTTGCAATTTCTAATCTTGAAAAGAAAGGAGATTATTATGTGAATCAGTGTTTATCCAAATCGATAGAAGAATTTTGATTCTAAAAAATGGTGGGAAGAGAAGTTTTTCTTATGAAACCAAAGCATCAATGTCATTTATCCCAATCAGAAGAATGAGTTTACGATGCCTAAGCATGAAAAAAAAGGGCAAAGATTATGTGAATCTGTGTTTATCCCAGCTGGCAAACAAACTTTAATTCCAAAAAATAATGGAAAGAAAAGCCTTTCTTATGAAACCAAAGCATCAATGTCATTTATCCCAATGAGTAGAATGACTTTATAGTGTCCAATCATGAAAATAAAGGAGATTATTAAGTGAATCCATGTTTATCCTAATTGGCAAACGAACTTTGACTCTAAAAAATGGTGAGAAGAAAAGCTTTTCTTATGAAACCAATGCATCAATGTCATTTATCCTAATGAGAAGAATGAGTTTATGATTTCTAATCATGAAAAGAAAGGAGATTATTATGAGAATCCATGTTTGCCACCATTAACGGATGAACTTTAATTTTAAGAAAAATTATGGAAGGAAAAGCTTTTTGTATGAAACCAAATCATGAATGTCATTTATTCCAATGAAGAAAATGTGTTTATAGTGCCTAATCATGAAAAGAATGGTAATTATTATGTGTATCCATGTTTGTCCCAATTAATGAACAAACTTTAATTCTAAGGAAAATGGTGGGAGGAAAAGTTTTTCCAATGAAACCAAAACATCCATTCATTTGCCCCAATGAGGATAATGAGTTTATGATTCTCAATCATGAAAAGAAAGGAGATTATTACGTGAACCTGTGGTTATCTTAAGTGATAGGCAAACTTTGATGCAAAAATGGTGGGAAGAAAAGTTTTTTTTATAAAACCAAAGCATCAATTTATTCCAATGAGTAGAACGGGTTTATGGGGTCCAATCATGAAAATAAAAGAGATTATTATGTGAATTTGTGTTTTTCCTAATTGACAGATGAACTTTGATTCTAAAAAATGGTGGGAAGAAAAGCTTTTCTTATGAAACCAAAGCATCAACATCATTTATCACAAAGAGAAGAATGAGTTTATGGTTCCCAATCATGAAAACAAAGGAGATTGTTATGAGAATCAATGTTTCTCCTATTGTAAGATGAACTTTACTTATAAGAAAAATGGTGGAAAGAAAAGCTTTTCAAATGAAACCAAAGCATCAATGCCATTTATCCCAATGGGAAGAATGAGTTTATAATGCCCAATCATGAAAGAAAGGAGATTATTATGTGAATCCATGTTTATGCCAATTGAAAAAAGTTTAATTCTAAAAAAATGGTGGAAAAAAAGCTTCTCTTATGAAACTAAAGCATCAATGTCATTTATCCTAATGAGGAGAATGAGTTTATGGTTCCCAATCATGAGAAGAAAGGAGATTGTTATAAGAATCCACGTTTATCCTATTGTCGGAGGAACTTTACTTCTAAAGCAAATGGTGGAAAGAGAAGCTTTTCTTATAAAACTAAAGCATCAATGCCATTTATCCTAATGAGTAGAATGAGTTTACAATGCCCAATCATGAAAAGAAAGGAGATTATTACAAGAATCCATGTTTTCCCTAGTTAACTAATAAACTTTAACTCTAATGAAAATAGTAGAAAGAAAAGCTTTTCTTATGAAGCCAAAGCATCAACATCATTTATTGCAATGGGGAGAATGAGTTTATAGTGCCCAATCATGAAAACAAAGGAGATCATTACGTGTACTCTTGTTTGTCCTAATTGACAAACCAACTTTAATTTTAAGAAAAATGGTGAAAGGAAAAGTTTTTCTTATGAGACCAAAGTATCAATTCATTTATCCTAATGAGAAGAATGAGTTTACGGTTCCTAATCATGAAAGGAAAAGAGATTATTATGTGAATCAATGCTTATCCAAATTGCCAAACAAACTTTGATTCTAAAAAATAGTGGGAAGAAAAGCTCTTCCTATGAAACCAAAGCATCAATGTCATTTATCCCAATGAGGAGAATGAGTCTATGGTGCCCAATCATGAAAGAATAGGAGATTATTATGTGAATCTGTGTTAGTCCTAATTGATAGATGAACTTTAATTTTAAAAAATGGTCGAAAGTAAAGCTTTTTTCATGAAACCAAAGCATCCATGTCATTTATCGTAATAAGTAGAATGAGCTTATAGTTTCCAATCATGAAAAGAAAAGAAATTATTATGTGAATTGGTGTTTGTCCTAATTAACAGACGAACTTTGATTCTAAAAATTATTGGAAGAAAAGCTTTTCATATGAAGCCAAAGCATCAATTCATTTATCCAAATGAGGAGAATGAGTTTATGGTTCCAAATCATGAAATGAATTAAGATTACTATAAAAATCCTTTTTTGTTGTCATTGATAGACTAATTTTAATTCTAAGGAAAATGGTAGAATGAAAAGCTTTTCATATGAAACCAAGGGATCAATGTCATTTATTCTAATGAATAAAATGTGTTTACAGTGCTGAACCATAAAAAGAAAGTAGATTACTGTGTGTATCCATGTTTATCCCAATTGATGGATGGACTTTAATTCTAAGGGAAATGGTGGTAGGCAAAGCTTTTTCTAAAAAGCGAAAGCATTAATTCATTTATCCCAATGAGTAGAACAAGTTTATAGTGCCCAATCATGAAAAAAAATTATACTATTATATGAATTTGTGCTTGTCATAATTGACATATGAACATTGATTTTAAAAGATGGTGGGAAGAAAAACATTTCTTATGAAACCAAAGATCACTGACATTTATCCCAATGAAGAGAATGAGTTTACGGTGCCCAATCATGAAAAGAAAAGGGATTATTATGTGAATCCATGCTTGTTCCAATTGACACACAAACTTAAATTCTAAAAAATGGTCGAAGGAGAAACTTTTCTTGTGAAACCATGCATGAATGTCATTTATCCTAATGAGAATAACGAGCTTATGGTGCCAAATCATAAAAAGAAAAGAGATTATTATTTGAATCTGTGTTTTCCCTAGTCGACAAATACACTTTGATTCTAAAAAATGGTGGGAAAAAAAGCTTTTCTTGTGAAACCAAAGCATCAATGTCATTTATCCCAATGAGGAGAATGAGTTTATGGTTCCCAATCATGAAAAAAAAGAGATTATTATGAGAATCCATGTTTGTCCCATTGTCGAACTAACTTTACTTCTATGGAAAATGATGGAAAAAAAGCTTTTCAAGTAAAACCAAAACATCAATGTCATTTATCCTAATGGAAAAAATGAGTTTATTATGCAAAATTATGAAAAGAAAGGAGATTATTATGTGAATTCGTGTTTATGCTAATTGACAAAGGAAATTTAATTCTAAAAATGGTGGAAAGAGAGGCTTTTCCTATGAAACCAAAGCATCAATCTCATTTATCCCAATTAGTAGAATGAGTTTATGTACACAATCATGAAAATAAAGGAGATTATTATTTGAATCCGTGTTTGTCCTAATTGACAGATGAATTTTGATTCTAGATAATGGTAGGAAGAAAAGCTTTTCTTATGATACTAAAGCATCAATGTTATTTATCCCAATGAAGAGAATGAGTTTATGGTTTTCAATCATTAAAAGAAATGAGATTATTATGAGAATCCATGTTTGTACTATTGTTAGACGAACTTTTCCTCAAAAGAAAAAGGTGGAAAGAGAAGCTTTTCTTATGAAACCAAAGCATCAATGTCATTTATCTCAATGGAGAAAATGTATTTATGGTGCCCAATCGTGAAAGAAAAGGTAATTATTATGTGTATCCATGTTTGTCCTAATTAATCGACAGACTTTAATTATAAGCAAAATGGTGGAAGGAAAAGCTTTTCTAATGAAACCAAAGCATCAATTCATTTATCCCAATAAGGATAATGAGCTTACGGTTCCCAGTCATGAAAAAAAAAGATAGTTATGTGAATCCATGTTAATCTAAATTGATAGACGAACTTGGATTCTAAAAAATGGTTGGAATAGAAGTCTTTCTTATGAAACCAAGTATCAATGTCACTTATCCCAATCATGAAAAGAGGGAAAATTATTACAAGAATCCATGTTTTCCCTAATTGACTGATAAAATTTGATTCTGATGAAAATGGTGGAAAAAAAAGCTTTTCTTATGAAGCCAAAGCATAAACATCATTTATTATAATGAAAAGAATCAATTTATGGTGCCGAATCATGAAAAGAAAAAAGATTATTATGTGCATTCATGTTTATCAAATTTGATAGACTAACCTTAATTATAGGGAAAATGGTGAAAGAAAAAGCTTTTCTTATAAGACCAAATCATCAATTTATTTAACCCAATGAGGAGAATGAGTTAACGGTTCCTAATCATGAAAAAAAAGGGATTATAACATGAATCTGTGTTTATCCAAATTGATAGATGAACTTTGATTCTAACAAATGGTGGGAAGAGAAGTTTTCTTATGAAACCAAAGAATCAATGTCATTTATCCTAATGAGGAGAATAAGTTTATGGTGCCCAATCATGAAAGGAAAAGAGTTTATTATATGAATTGGTGTTTGTCCTAATTGATGATGAACTCTAACTCTAAAAAATTATGGGAAGAAAAGCATTTCTTATTAAACCAAAGTGTCAATGTCATTTATCCCAATGAGGAAAATGAGTTTATGGCTCCCAATCATGAAAAGAAATGATATTATTATGTGAATCCATGTTTATCGTAATTGACAGACGAATTTTGATTCTAAAAGATGGTGGGAAGAAAAATTTTTCTTATAAAACCAAAGCATCAGTGTCATTTATACCAAAAAGAAGAATGAATTTATGGTGCCCAATCATGAAAAGAAAGGAGATTATTATGTGAATCAATATTTATTCCAATTGATAGATGAACTTTAATTCTAGAAAATGATAAAAAAAGAAGCTTTTCTTATAAAACCAATGCTTCAATGTCATTTATCATAATGAGTAGAACAAGCTTATGGTGCCCAATCATGAAAAAAAAGAAGATTATTATATGAATCAATGTTTGTCTTAATCAATAAATGTACTTTGATTCTAAACAATGGTGGGAAGAAAAGCTTTTCTTATGAAACCAAAGAATCAATGTCATTTATCCACTGAGGAGAATGAGTTTATGTCATGAAAAGAAAAAAGATTATTATGGGAATCCACGTTTGATCGATTATCGGATGAACTTTACTTTTATGGAAAATGGCAAAAAGAAAAGCTTTTTAAATGAAACCAAAGCATCGATGTCATTTATCCAAATAAAGGCAATGAGTTTATCGTGCCCAATCATGAAAATAAAGGAGATTATTATGTGACTCTATGTTTGTCCTAATTGACATAGGAACATTGATTCTAAAAATTGTTGTGAAGAAAGGCTTTTCTTATGAAACCAAAGCATCAATGTCATTTATCATAATGAGTAGAACAAGCTTATGGTGCCCAATCATAAAAAGAAAAACAATTATTATATGAATCAATGTTTGTCTTAATCAATAAATGTACTTTGATTCTAAACAATGGTGGGAAGGAAAGCTTTTCTTATGAAACCAAAGAATCAATGTCATTTATCCACTGAGGAGAATGAGTTTATGTCATGAAAAGAAAAAAGATTATTATGGGAATCCACGTTTGATCGATTATCGGATTAACTTTACTTTTATGGAAAATGGAAAAAAGAAAAGCTTTTTAAATGAAACCAAAGCATCGATGTCATTTATCCAAATAAGGGTAATGAGTTTATTGTGCCCAATCATAAAAATAAAGGAGATTATTATATGACTCTAATTTTGTCCTAATTGACATAGGAATATTGATTCTAAAAATTGGTGGGAAGAAAAGCTTTTCTTATGAAACCAAAGCATCAATGTCATTTATCCCAATAAGGAGAATGAGTTTATGGTTCCCTATCATGAAAAGAAATGAGATTATTATTAGAATCCACATTTGTCTCATTGTCATATGAATTTTACTTCTAAGGAAAATGGTGGAAAGAAAAGCTTTTCTTATGAAACCAAAGCTTTAATGTCATTTATCCCAATGAATAGAACGAGTTTACAATGCCTAATCATGAAAAAAAAGTAGATTATTACAAGAATTAGTGTTTCCCCAATTGACTAATAAACTTTGATTCTGATGAAAATGATGGCAAGAAAAACTTTTCTTATGAAGCCAAAGCATCAACATCATTTACTGCAATGAGTAAAATGAGTTTTGGTGCCAAATTAGGAAAAGAAAGAAGATTGCTATGTGTACCCATGTTTGTCCTACTTGATGGACCAACTTTAATTCTAAGAAAAATGGTGGAAGGAAAAGCTTTTCTTATGAGACCAAAGCATCAATTCATTTATCGCAATGAGTAGAATGAGTTTGCAGTTCCTAATCATGAAAAGAAAGGAGATTATTACGTGAAACCGTGTTTATCCGCATTGATAGATGAAGTTTGATTCTAAAAAATGGTGGGGAGAGAAGTTTTTCTTATGAAACCAAAGCATCAATGTCATTTATCCCAATTATAAGAATGAATTTAAGGTGCCCAATCATGAAAGGAAAAGAGATTATATATGAATCTGTGTTAGTTTGAATTGATAGACAAACTTTAATTCTAAAAACTAGTTGAAAAAGAAGCTTTTCTTATGGAACCAAAGCATCAATGTCATTTATCCCAATGAGTAGAATGAGCTTATGGTGCCCAATCTTGAAGGGAAAGGAGATTATTATGTCCATCGATATTTATCCTATTTGAAAGATAAAATTTGATTCTAAAAAATTATAGGAAGAAAAGCTTTTCTTATTAAACCAAAGCAATAATGTCACTTATCCCAATAAGGAGAATGAGTTTTTGGCCTTCAATCATAAAAAGAAAAGAGATTATTATAAGAATCCATTTTTTGTTTTCATTGACGGACTAATGTTAATTCTAAGGAAAATGGTGGCAAGAAAAGTTTTTTGTATGAAACTAAAGCATCAACGTCATTATTCCAATGAAAAAAATGTGTTTATGGTGCCTAATAATGAAAGGAAAATAGATTATTATGTGTATCCATATTTGTCCTAATTGACAAATAGACTTTAATTCTAAGGAAAATAGTGGAAGGAAAAGTTTTTCTTATGAAAGAAAGCATCATTTAATGATCCCAATGAGTAGAATGAATTATGGTGCCCAATCATGAAAAGAAAGGAGATTATTATGTGAATCTATGTTTGTTCCATTGACAGATGAACTTTAGTTCTAAAAAATGGTAAAAAAAAAGCATTTCTTATGAAACTAATGCATCAATGTCATTTATCCTAATGAGTAGAATGAGCTTATGGTGCCCAATCAAGAAAAGAAAGGAGATTATTATGTGAATTTGTGTTTGTCCTAATCGACAGACAAACTTTGATTCTAAAAAATGGAGGGAAGAAAAGCTTTTCTTATGAAACTAAGGAATCACAGCCATTTACCCCAATGAGGAGAATTAGTTTATGGTTCCCAATCATGAAAAGAAATAAGATTATTATGAGAATGCACGTTTAACCCATTGCTGGATGAACTTTACTTCTAAGGAAAATAGCAAAAAAAAGCTTTTAAAATGAAACCAAAGCATCGATGTCATTTACCCCAATGAGGAAAATGAGTTGATGGTGCCTGATCATGAAAAATGAGTTTATGGTGCCTAATCATGAAAAAAAAAGGAGATTACTATGTGAATCTGCGTTTATCCCAATTGATAAATAAACCTTAACTCTAAAAAATATGGAAATAAAAGCTTTTCTTATGAAACCAAAATGTCAATGTCATTTATCCCAATGAGAAGAATAAGTTTACGGTGCCTAATCATGAAAATAAAAGAGATTACTACGTGAATCCATTTTTCCCTTAATTAATAGATGAACTTTGATTATAAAAAATGGTGGGAAGAACACTTTTTAAATGAAACCAAAGCATCAATGTCAGTTTTCCCAAGGAAGAGATTGAGTTTATGGTGCCTAATCATGAAAAGAAAGGAGATTACTATATGAATCTGTGTTTGTCCCAATTAATAAATGACCTTTAATTCTAAAACATGGTTGAAAGGGAAGCTTTTATTATGAAACCAAACCATCAATGTCATTTATACCAATTAGGAGAATGAGTTTATGGCTTCCAATCATGAAAAGAAAGGAGACTACTACGTGAATCCATGTTTGTCCCAATTGACAAATGAACTTTAACTTTAAAAATGATGGAAAGCAAAGCTTTTCTTATGAAACCAAACCATCAATGTCATTTATCCCAATGAGGAGAATGAGTTTATCATGCTTAATCATGAAATGAAAGGATACTGCTACGTGAATCTGCATTTGTCCCAATTGACCAATGAACTTTAACTCTAAAAAATGATGGAAAGAGAAGCTTTTCTTATGAAACCAAAGCATCAATGTCATTTATCCCAATGAGGAGAATGAATTTATAGCGCCAATCATGAACAAAAAAGAGATTACTTTGTGAATCTATGTTTTTCAAAATTGATAAATGAATTTTAACCCTAATAAATGATGGAAATAAAAGCTTTTCTTACGAAACCAAAGCATCAATATCATTTATCCCAATGAGTAGAATGAGTTTATGGTGCTTAATCATGAAAAGAAAGAAGATTACTATGTGAATCCATGTTCATTCTAATTAAGAAATGAACTTTAATTCTAAAAAATGGTGGGAAGAGAAGCCTTTCTTATGAAACCAAAGCATCAATGTTATTTATCCTAATGAGTAGAATGAGTTTATGGAGCCCAATCATGAAAAGAAAAGAGATTATTATATGAATCCATCTTTGTCGTAATTGACAGACAAACTTTGATTATAAAAAATGGTGGAAGAAATGCTTTTTATATGAAACCAAAGAATCAATGTCATTTATCCCAATAAGGAGAATAAGTTTATGATGCCCAATCATGAAAAGAAATGAGATTACTATATGAATCCATTTTTGTCCTAATTGACAAACGAGCTTTAATTCTAAAAAATGGCTAAAAGAGAAGCTTTTACTATGAATCCAAACCATAAATGTCATTTATCAGAAGGAGGAGAATGAGTTTATCATGCCCAATCATGAAAAGAAAGGAGATTACTATGTGAATCGATGCTTGTCCCAATTGACACATGAACTTTAACTCCAAAAAATTATAGAAATAGAAGCTTTTCTTATGAAACTAAAGCATCAATGTTATTTATCCCAATGAGGAGAATGAGTTTACAATGCCCAATCTTGAAAATAAATGAAACTACTATGTGAATCCATGTTTGTCCTAATTGAGAAACAGAATTTAATTCTAAAAAATGGGGGGAAGAAAAGCTTTTCTCATGAAACCACAGCATCAATGTCATTTATCCTAATGAGTAGAAGGAGTTTATAAAACATAATCATGTAAAGAATGAAGATTATTATGTGAATCCATCTTTGTCCTAATTGACAGATGAACTTTGACTATAAAAATTGGTGGGAAGAAATGCTTTTTAAATGAAACCAAAGCATCAATGTCATTTATCCCCAATAAGGAGAATGAGTTTATGGTGCCCAATCATGAAAAGAAAGGAGATTATTGTATGAACTCATCTTTGTCCTAATCGACAAATGAACTTTAATTCTAAAAAATAGTGGAAAGAGAAGCTTTTATTATGAAACCAAACCTTCAATGTCATTTATCCAAAAGAGGAAAATGAGTTTATGGTGCCCAATCATGTAAAGAAAGGTGATTACTATATGAATCCGTGTTTATCCTAATTGAGAAACGAACTTTAATTCTAAAAAATGGTGGAAAGAGAAGCTTTCTTTATGAAACCACAGCATCAATATCATTTATCTTAATAAGTAGAACAAGTTTATGGCACCTAATCATGAAAGGAAAAGAGATTACTGTGTGAATCCGTGTTTGTCCTAATTGACAAATGAACTTTAACTCTAAAAAATGATAGACAGTGAAGCTTTTCTTATGAAACCAAAGCATCAATGTCATTTATCCTATGAGGAGAATGAGTTTATGGTGCCCAATCATGAAAGGAAAAAAGATTCCTATGTGAATCCATGTTTATCCCAATTGATAAAGAACCTTAACTCTAAAAAATGATGGAAATAGAAGCTTTTCTTATGAAACCAAAACATCAATGTCATTTATCCTAATAAGGAGAATGAGTTTACGGTGCCCAATCATAAAAAGAGAAGAGATTACAATGTGAATCCATTTTTGTCGTAATTGATAGATGAACTTTGATTATAAAAAATGGTAGGAAGAAATGCTTTTTAAATGAAACTGAAGCATCAATGTCAGTTGTCCCAACGAGAAGAATAAGTTTATGTTGCCTAATCATGAAAAGAAAGGAGATAACTATATGAATCCATGTTTGTCCCAATTGACAAACGACATTTAATTCTAAAACATGGTTGAAAGGGAAGCTTTTATTATGAAACAAAACCATCAATGTCATTTATCCCAATTATGAGAATGAATTTATGACACCCAATCATGAAAGAAAGGAGACAACTACGTGAATTCGTGTTTGTCCTAATTGACAAATGAAGTTTAACTTTAGAAAATGATTGAAAGCAAAGCTTTTCCTATGAAACCAAACCATCAATGTCATTTATCCCAATAAAGAGAACGAGTTTATCATGCCGAATCATGAAAAGAAAGGATATTGCTACGTGAATCTACATTTGTCCTAATTAACAAATGAACTTTAACTCTAAAAAATGATGGAAAGAGAAGATTTCCTTATAAAACCAAAGCATCAATGTCATTTATCCCAATAAGGAGAATGAGTTTATGGTGCCCAATCATCAACGAAAAAGAGATTACTTTGTGAATCCATGATTATCCAAATTGATAAGTGAATTTTAACCCTAAAAAATGATGGAAAAAAAGTTTTTCTTATTAAACCAAAGCATCAATGTCATTTATCCTAATGAGTAGAATGAGTTTATGGTGCCTAATCATGAAAAGGAAGGAGAATACTATGTGAATCCATGTTCGTCCTAATTGAGAAATGAACTTCAATTCTAAAAAATGGTAGGAAGAGAAGCTTCACTTATGAAACCAAAGCATCAATGCTATTTATCCCAATGAGTAGAACATGTTTATGGAGCCCAATCATGTAAGGAACATAGATTATTATGTGAATCCATCTTTGTCCTAATTGACAAATGAACTTTGATTGTAAAAATTGGTGGGAAGAAATGCTTTTTAAATGAACTAAAGCATTAACATCGTTTACCCCAATAAGGAGAATGAGTTTATGGTGCCCAATCATGAAAAGAAAACAGATTACTATATGAATCCATTTTTGTCCAAATTAACAAATGAGCTTTAATTCTAAAAAATGGTTGAAAGAAAAGCTTTTATTTTGAAACCAAACCATCAATGTCATTTATCGTAATAAGGAGAATGAGTTTATAGTGCCCAGTCATGAAAAGAAAGGAGATTACTATGTGAATCTGCGTTTGTCTTAACTGACAAATGAACCTTAACTCGAAAAATGATGGAAATATAAGCTTTTCTTATGAAACCAAGGCATCAATGTCATTTATCCTAATGAGGAGAATGAGTTTACAGTCCCTAATCATGAAAAGAAATGAGATTACTATGCAATTCGTCTTTGTCCTAATTGATGGACAAATTTTGATTGCAAAAAATGGTAGGAAAAAATGCTTTTTAAATGAAACCAAAGCTTCAATGTCATTTACTTCAATAAGGCAAATGAGTTTAAGGCACCCAATCATGAAAAGAAAAGAGATTACTATATGAATCCATGTTTGTCCCAATTGACAAATGAACTTTAACTCTAAAAAATGATGGAAAGAGAAGCTTTTCTTATGAAACCAAAAAGTTAATGTCATCTATCCCAATGAGTGGAATGAGTTTATGGCGCCCAATCATGAAGAAAAAAGGAGATTATTTGGTGATTTCATCTTTGTCCTAATTGACAGATGAACTTTGATTCTAAAAAATGGTGGGAAGAAAAGCTTTTTAAATGAAACCAAAGCATCAATGTCATTTATCCTAATAAGGAGAATGAGTTTATGGTGCCTAATCATGAAAAGAGAGGATATTATTATGCCAGTTTATGTTTGTCCCAATTGACAAATGAACTTTAACACTAACAAATGATCAAAATAAAAGCTTTTTTAATGAAACCAAAGCATCAACATCATTTATTCTAATGAGGAGAATGAGTTTACAGTGCCCAGTCATGAAAATAAAAGAGATTACTATGTGAATCTGCATTTGTCCTAATTGAGAAATGAACTTTAATTCTAAAAAATGGTAGAAGGAAAAGCTTTTCTTATGAAGCCAAAGCATTAATGTCATTTATCCTAAGAAAGAGAATATGTTTATTGTACCCAATCATGAAAAGAAAGGAGATTGCTTTGTGTATTTGTGTTTATCCCAATTAATATATGAACTTTAACTCTAAAAAAATAATGGAAAGAGATGCTTTTCTTATGAAACCAAATAGTCAATGTCATTTATCCTAATGAGGAGAATGAGTTTAGAGTGCCCGATCATGGAAAGAAAGAAAACTACTATGTGAATCAATATTTACCCTAATTCATAAATGAACTTTAACTCTAAAAAATGATGGAAAGAGAAGCTTTTCTTATGAAACCAAAGCATCAATGTCATTTATCCCAATGAGGAGAATAAGTTATAGTGCCTAATCATAAAAAGAAAAGAGATTACATATGAATCCATGTTTGTCCGAGTTGAGAAACGAACTTTAATTCCAAAAATGGTGGAATGAGAAACTTTTCTTATAAAACCAAAGCATCAACATCATTTATCCCAATGAGTAGAATGAGTTAATTATGCCCAGTCATGAAAAGAAAAGAGACTATTATGTAAATCTGTCCTTGTCCTAATTGACAGATGATCTTTGATTCTAAAAAAATGAGGGAAGAAGAGATTTTTAAATGAAACCAAAGCAACAATGTCATTCATCCTATTGCAGGGAAAGAGTTTATATTGCCCAATCATGAAAAGAAAGGAGATTACTATGTAAATCTATGGTTATCCTAATTTAAGAATGAACTTTAACTCTAAAAAGTGATGGAAAGAGAAGCATTTCTTATGAAACAAAGCATTAATGTTATTTATCCCAATTAGTAGAATGAGTCTATGGTTGCCAATCATGAAACGAAAGAAGATTATTATGTGATTCCATCTTTGTCCTAATTGACAAATGAACTTTGATTCCAAAAGATGGTGGGAAGAAAAGCTTTTTAAATGAAACCAAACAATCAATGTCATTTATCTCAATGAGGAGAATAAGTTTATGTTGCCTAATCACGAAAAGAGAGGAGGCTATTATGTGAATCTGTGTTTGTCCTAATTGGTAAACGAACTTTAACACTAACAAATGCTGGAAATATAAGCTTTTTTTATAAAGCCAAAGCATCAATGTCATTTATCCTAATGAGGAGAATGTGTTTATGGTGCCCAATCATGAAAATAAAGGAGATTACTATATGTATCCATGTTTGTCCCAATAGACAAATGAACTTTAACTCTAAAAAATAATGGAAAAAAAAGTTTTCTTATGAAACCAAAGTATCAGTGTCATTTATCCCAATGAGGAGAATCAGTTTACAGTGCCCAATCATGAAAAGAAAGGAGATTAATATGTGAATCTGTGTTTGTCCTAATTGAGAAGCAAATTTTAATTCTAATAAATGGTGAAAAGAGAAGCTTTGCTTATGAAACCAAAGCATTAATGTCATTTATCCCAATGAGTAGAACTAGTTTATGGTGCCCAATCATCAAAAGAAAGGAGATTATTATGTGATTCTATTTTTATCCTAATTGACAGATGAACTTTGATTCTAAAAAATGGTAGGAAGAAAAGCTTTTTAAATGAAATCAAAGCATCAATGTCATTTATCCCAATGAGGAAAATGAGTTTCTGGTGCCCAATCATGAAAAGAGAGGAGGTTATTATGTGAATCTATGTTTATCCTAATTGACAAATGAACTTTAACACTAACGAATGATGGAAATAGAAGCTTTTTCAATAAAACCAAAGCATCAATGTCATTTATCCTAATGAGGAGAATGTGTTTATGGTGCCCAATCACGAAAAGAAATAAGATTATTATGTCTATCCGTGTTTGTCCCAATTGACAAATGAACTTTTACTCTAAAAAAATAATGGAAAGAGAAGTTTTCTTATAAAACTAAAGCATTAATGCCATTTATGCTAATGAGGAGAATGAGTTTTTAGTGCCCAATCATGAATAGAAAGGAGTTTACTATGTGAATCTTTGTTTATCCTAATTGAGAAACGAATTTGAACTCTAATAAATGGTGGAAAGAAAAGCTTTACTTATGAAAACAAAGCATCAATGTCATTTATCCTAATGAATAGAATGAGTTTATGGTGCCCAATCATGAAAAGAAAAAAGATTATTATGTGAATTCATCTTTGTCCTAAATGATAGATGAACTTTGCTTTCTAAAAAATGGTTAAAAGATAAACTTTTCTTATGAAACCAAAGCATCATTGCATTTATCCTAATGAGTAAAATGAGTTTACGATGCCCAATCATGAAAAAAAAGGAGATTATTATGTGATTCCTTTTTTGTCCTAATTGATAGATAAACTATGATTCTAAGAAATGGTGGGAAGAAAAGGTTTTCTTATGAAATCAAGCATTAAAGTCATTTATCCCAATTAGTAGAATGAGTTTATAGGGCTCAATTGTGAAAAGAAAGAAGATTATTATGTGAATGCATCATGGTCCTTAGTGACAAACAAACTTTGATTCTAAAAAATGGCAGGAAGAAAAGCTTTTATTATGAAACCAAAGCATCAATGTCATTTATCGTAATGAGGAGAATGAGTTTATGGTGCCCAATCACAAAAAGAAAGAAGATTACTATGTGAATCCATAAATGTCCTAATTGACAAATGAACTTTAACTCTAAAAAATGATGGAAAGAGAAATATTTCTTTTGAAACCAAAGCATTAATGTCATTTATCCCAATGAGTAAAACAGGTTTATGGTGCCTAATCATGAAAAAATGAGATTATTATGCGATTCTGTCTTTGTCCTAATTGATAGATGAACTTTGATTCTAAAAAATAGTGGGAAGAAAAGCTTTTTAAATGAAACCAAAGCATCAATGTCATTTATCACAATAAGGAGAATGATCTTATGGTGCCCAATAATGAAAAAAGATGAGGTTATTATGTGAATATGTGTTTGTCCTAATTGACAAATGAATTTTAACACTAACAAATAATGAAAATAGAAGCTTTTCTTATGAAACCAAAGCATCAGTGCCATTTATGCCAATGAAGAGAATGTGTTTGTGGTACCCAATCATGAAAAGAAGAGAGATTACTATGTGTATCTGTGTTTGTCCCAATTAACAAATAAACTTTAACTCTAAAAAATAATGGAAAAAGAAGCTTCTCTTAAGAAACCAAAGCATCAATGTCATTTATCCTAATAAGGAAAATGAGTTTACGATGCCCAATGATGAAAAGAAAGAAGACTATTATGTAAATCCGTGTTTGTCCCAATTGACAAATAAACCTTAACTCTAAAAAATGATGGAAAGAGAAGCTTTTCTTATGAAACCAAAACATTAATGCCATTTATCCTAATAAGGAGAATGAGTTTACAGTGCCCAATCATGAAAAGAATGGAGATTACTATATAAATTTGAGTTTGTTCGAGTTAACAAACAAACTTTAATTGCAAGAAATGGTGGAATGAGAAACTTTTCTTATGAAACCAAAGCATCAGTGTCATTTATCCCAATGTGGAGAATGAGTTTATGGTGCCCAAGCATGAAAAGGAAAATGAGATTATTATGTGAATCTGTGTTTGCCCCAATTGGCAAATTAACTTTAACATTAACAAATGATGGAAATTGAAGCTTTTCTTATGAAACCAAAGCATTAACGTCATTTATCCCAATGAGAAAAATGAGTTTACAATGCCCAATAATGAAAAGAATGGAGATTGCTATGCAAATATGTGTTTATCCTAATTGAGAAAGTAACTTTCATTCTAGAAAATGGTAAAAAGAAATGCTTTTCTTATGAGACCAAAGTGTCAATGTCATTTAACCCAATGAGTAGAACAAGTTTATGGTGCCCAATCATGAAAGGAAATGAGATTTCTATGTGAATCCGTGTTTGTCCAAATATGTAAATGAACTTTTACACTTAAAGATAATGGAAAAAGAAGCTTTTCTTACGAAACCAAAGCATCATGTCATTTATCTAAATGAGGAAAATGAGTTTACGATGCCCAATCATGAAAAGAAAAGAGATTACTATGTGAATCCTTGTTTGTCATAATTGAAAAACAAATTTTAATTCTAAAATAACGAAAAGAGAGGCTTTTCTTATGAAACCAAAGCATCAATGTCATTTATCCTAATGAGTAGAATGAGTTTATGGTGCCCAATCATGAAATGTAACTTTGTGATTCTATCCTTGTCCTAATTGACAGATGAATATTAATTCTAAAAAAAGGTAGGAAGAAAAGCTTTTTAAATGAAACCAAAGCATCAATGCCATTTATCCCAATGAGGAGAATAAGCTTATAGTGCCTAATCATGAAAAGAAAGGGGATTACTATATGAATTCGAGTTTGTCCCAATTGAGAAATGAATTTTAATTCTAAAAAGTTGTGGAAGGAGAAACTTTTCTTATGAAACCAAAGCATCAATGTCATTTTTCCAAATGATTAGAACGAGTTTATGGTGCCCAATCGTGAAAAGAAAGGAGATTATTATATGAATTTGTCTTTCTCCTAATTGACAAATGAACTTTAATTCTAAAAAATAGTGGGAAGAAATGCTTTTTAAATGAAACCAAAGCACCAGTGTCATTTATCCCAATTACAAGAATGAGTTTACAGTGCCCAATCACAAAAAAAAAGATGATTACTATGTGAATCCATATTTGTCCTAATTGCAAATTAACTTTAACTCTTAAAAATGTTGAAAAGAGAAGCTTTTCTTATAAAACCAAAGCATTAATGTCATTTATCCCAATGGGTAGAACAAGATTATGATGCCCAATTATGAAAAGAAAGGAGATTATTATGCGATTCCATCTATGTCCTAATTGACAGATGAACTTTGATTCTAAAAAAGGGTGGGAAGAAAAGCTTTTTAAATAAAACCAAAGCATCAATGTCATTTATCCTAATGAGGAGAATGAGTTTATGGTGCTCAATCATGAAAAGAAAGGAATTGTTATGTGAATCTGTGTTTGTCTCAGTTGGCAAATGAACTTTAACACTAACGAATGATGGAAAGAGAAGCTTTTCTTATGAAACCAAAGCATTAATGTCATTTATCCCAATGAGGAGATTGAGTTTACGGTGCCTAATCATGAAAAGAAGGGAGATTACTATGTGAATCTGTGTTTGTCTAAATTGAGAAGCAAACTTTAATTCTAAAAAATGGAAGAAGAAAAAGCTTTTCTTATTGTCGTAATGTACCCCGGCATGGATCCTCATGGATCTATGAGTGTGTATGACTTAAAATATTTTTTTGGCTTGGAATATCTTCTTGATCAAGACTTTTCCTTCGTGGCATAATGAGAACAAAAAAGTATAAACTCTTGACTTATGACATAGCGAGGGGGGACCATAAGACGAATCACTCATCTTATTGGTCTCGAATGACCATCACAAAATGGCCAACACTTAGAGTTGCCACTAATCATTTCGGGCTAAGCATGATCGGATGCCTGTTGAAACTTATGTTTTGAGTTACAAAACTCAAAACATCAATCCTGTGGCCTACGTAATGCAAAGATTCACTGTTTGGGTTTGGGAGTCAGTTACGCATGATGAGGTATGAACCCCTTCGTGACACTCAAAATCGGTACCTTACTAGCTATGTCTTATCTCTGTTTTGATTCTTTCAATTTTAACTTATCACTATTTCGATACAACCCTCTTTTAATTCATGAATCTTATAGAAGTACAAATCTAGGTTTTGATGAAAAATATTTAATCTCATACACGCCTTGAAAAGATGAGGAATAAAAATTACCTCTAGATTTTACTTTGAAAATGGAATGTTCCACTTTGGGCATTGGAGAGATACCCATGTGGAACATTACCTTTAATTTTATTTGAAATGTTTTGAAAGCATGGATGCATATAATCATCACAAAGAAATCATGTTAGTAAGGCAATAAATGAAGCAGCATAATATGGATCATTCAATGCAATGATCAAGAAAATGGGTGGACTATTGGAATTTATCTCACAATTGGCATCGATTATCTAGGAATAACCGAATCGATAATTTTTTAGAAGCATCTGGGTTCCTTGATTAAACAAGGTTTATTTGACATATTCATAGAAGTCCAGGAAAAGAAAAAAATAATTGTAATTGAAAAACAAGGTTAGAGTATCTCTTCGAAAAGGTAAGGTTAGAGTATCCCTGTGGATGGTAAATAATTTTGACAAAGGAAGATTTTTAAATCTTGACAATTTTGAAAAGTGGGGTTGGAGTATCCTCTTAGAAGGTCGGGGTTGGAGTACGTCATTGATGACAAATCATTTTGACAAAGGAAGGTTTTTAATCTCGATAATTTTGGAAAATAGGGTTGGAGTATCCCCTCGGGTTAGGGTTAAAGTATCCCCAAAAGTGACACGTCTGACACTCTTTAGAGAAGTCAAGTTGGAAAACTTAAGTGGACAAAACTTTGTGATTTACAAAATGTGTAGGTGATTCGACAACTTTTGTCAAAAGAAATAATTGTGAATTAGATGGTAAGGATGTAAAATATGTTTGTGCCTTGATATGAGCCTATGGGAGATCAAAGCATGTTCTCAAGTTTGATTGGGGTGATACGGAGACATTTAAATGTCTCGAGACAAAATTCAGGAAAATAACTCAATTTTGACCATAATCGAAAATAGGGGATAGTATCGTGCTATCCTGCTTCCCAAATTTATTCTAAATTGGTTTAAAGAATTTAGAGGGTGGATAAGATACCACTAGAAAGCTAACTCGATCAGGGTCAACCTAAAAATATTTTCAATATCCCAAACAGTCACTTTTCGAGGGAATAAATTTTCAAATTTGGATCAATTTCGCTGCTGGAAGGGCATACGAGAATCAAGGCATGTCAAAATTTGAAAAATCATTACAGACTCATTTGGTATTGGAAAATTAGAAATGATACCTTTTTGATAAGGGAATTTTATTAATCTTTTAGGAAAAATGTTTGACAAATTTCGAAAAATCATTTAGTGGGCCTGAATGGCCCAACCAGAATACATGTTCGGATTCTAGAGGTTTTGAACAGTTTAGATTTGAAAAATCATAACTCTCTCATCCGGAATGATCCAGGGGTGAATAAGATATTGTTTTAAAGATAATTCAATAGGCTTTGGGAAACAAATATTAGAAAATTCATGAAAAATCATTTAGGATTTTAAAGGGATTTTTCAATTTGCAATAGTTGTGCTGCTAGTAGGGGACAAAGCAAAGCAGGGGATATCTATCATTTTTTTATGTCTATAGGTCCAAACTTGAGTCATTGATGTTCAAACATCTATGACTAAAGGGTAAGAGTGGCATGAGCATCATGAACTCATTTGCATAGCCTCGGAGTAGTTTAAGACGATGAAACAGCCCATTGATCATACCATTCAAGGGTTTGACTTAAAAAAAAGGCACAAACATTTAGGGAATAATTGTAAGACTATTTTCATTTCAAAATCAAAAGATTTGAGCTTGTTTAACCAAGATTCCAGCTCTAGAAAACTTAATTTTCCCTAAGATATTTTGCTAACTTTAAGGAAAATGCTAAGTCCATGCTAATCCTCATTGGTTGAGGTTAACATGCTTGGCTTGGGGGGTTTTTGAAAATCAATTTTGACAACCATCAAACATGCATTTTGACAAGGAGAAGACAACAAACATACAAGGGAATGGCATATAACATGAATGGGGATGCTGACTTTACCAATGGTTTAGACAAAGAAAGTGTTATGCATTATGACAGGAAAATGTTATGGATGCTGAAAATGGGTAAATGTGCTTGAAATATGCTAGGCTAATGATTCTTACAAGGATTAAGGATAACAAGATGCATGGATATGGCATTTTGCACATTAAAGGCGCATTAAGGCATCCAAATCTTAAACTACCATAACCAAAAGCCACAATAATGCATGATAATCATAAGAAGATGATGGAAACATAGAGAGCTCACTAAAATGATGAAGATGCTGAAAAATAGAAAAATGAAAGTGATAAAGTCAGAAGTTATACCAATAAAACTTCACTTTTTGGCCAAATAATTGGAGGAGTAGAGATGGCTTGAATTTCTCTCTTTTCCTTGTTGTTAATAAGCAAGAAAAAAGAGAGAAATAATGAGGTTTTGGTTATGGTATGGATAAAGGCGACTTTTGGAATGTGCAATGGTTGGGAATGAGTGTTTTAGGGCTATTTTTAGGTGATAGGTGAAAACCTACGGGATTCTAGTTTTCTTGGTGTAGGAATGTGTTTTAGAAGTTGAAAATGAGCTAGAATCTAACCTTTCCTAGCTGAGATATATGTGGTCTATTTATACCAACATTTGGGAGCTAAATTAAAGGTATTTTTGGCCATTTCTTAAGGGGGACAAAGTGATGTCAGCATGGTGGCTATAAAGTGGCTATAGGGAGCAACTTGCTGCCAATGTGATGGGCATAGGGTGGCTGGTTTAAATGTTGAAATGATTTTCCAGCAAATAGGGTGGCTGATGGTGATATTGGTCAACAACTAGGGAGGAGTAGGGTATCATGTGACATTAACCCCTTTGATCTAATTTAGACTTCAAAAAAATGTTTTAATTAATTCAAAAGTCCAAATTCATAATTTGATATTGGTTTTGATCTTTCTTGATGCAAAAAAATGAGTTAAAATTGAGTTTGGATCAATGGTGGATGAGTAAAAAATGCCTAGACCATGGAAAATAGCTTACAAAAATGCCTAGACTGTGGAAAATAGCTTATATGTATCCAGACATTGCAAAATGTATCGATACATTTGGTCTAAAAACCTTAATGGTATCGATACAATGAACATTGTATCAATATAATGATCATTGTATCGATACTATAAACCACTGTATCGATACATGTTGATATGTATCGATACATTTCTTTACAAAATGCATGTTATGGTCATGGCATGGCTTAGTATCGATACATGAGGTCCTGTATCGATATAGAGGCTCATGTATCAATACATCTACATATTGTATCCATACAAATGGGGATATTTCAAATTTTTGGATCGTTAGAGCATTGTATTGATACATGAGAACCATGTATCGATACATTCAAGTAAAATTATGAATTTTCTCATATCTTTTATCTCTAGACATCTTGAACTACATCATTTGATGCCACATCTTTGCAATTACCTTTGATATGATCCCTAGGCCTGCTTTACCTCTTCAAAATACTTTTTCGTCGGGCGATGTTGATCATCACCTCATCTCACATCCGTGCTCTAAATTGCTTAAAAAATTACCTTAGACAAAATAAAGTGTCTACAGCTACCCCTCTTTGACTGTTGCTAAGAATCAGGAATAGGGAAAAGACAAATAGACACTATTTTTTCCAGGGTGGAATGACGCTTCGTAAAACATCAGGGGCTAGGTTTTCTAAGGTTTGACCCCCTTAGGCAGGTGTAAAGTAACGTGGATTTTTTTATGTGGGTGCTGCCATTTTGTGCGAACTTTGACTTAGGCACCACCAGCTTGCGTGGGCTTTGACTTAAACTTGGTGCCACTGGCTTGTGTGGGCTTTGACTTGGGTGCCACCAACTTGTGCAGGCTTTAACTTGAACTTGGTGCCACCAGCTTGTGTGGGCTTTAACTTAGGTGCCGCCAATTTATGCGGGCTTTGACTTAAACTTGGTACCACCAGCTCGTGTGGGCTTTGAAAGGGTGCGACTGACTTATAGGCTTTGAAGGGGTGCCACTGACTTGTAGGCTTTGAAGGGGTGCCATTGACCTGTGGGCTTTAAAGAGGTGCCATTGACTTTTCAGCTTTAAAGGGGTGCCATTGATTTATGGGCTTTGAAAAGGTGCCACTGACGTATGGGCTTTGAAGAAGTGCCACTGACTTATGGGCTTTGAAAAAGGTGCCACTGATTTATGGGCTTTGAAGAAGTGC